>JAXBDA010005216.1:0-25355 GCA_036023075.1 Gaultheria prostrata
AGATTCGTCTCGTCGAGAGGAACCAATAAACCACAAAAAATTAATGCAAAACTAACATTTGCGAAAAAAATTTGAATAAAGACAAAATGAATAAACCAAAAAACCAGTTTTAGTGGAACAGGGTGATTTTAGAGTTAAAACAAAACCAGTTTTTTTGGGGAGTTTTTTGTTAGTGGAATAGAATGATTTTTTGAGGTGAAACAAATACAGTTTATTTTTAGCGGAACGGGGCCTTATTATTGGGTGGGTATTTTATATTAAGATTCAGATTACTAGTTTACTACTAGTACAAAACTTCGTTTGGGTCACGTTCCTCTCCGGCTATAGGGAAGAAGTAGTATTTGTGTGTCATTTGGTTGATTCTGCATTAGAGACGGTAAATTTTATAAAATTATTAATAATGATAATGTTTTATTAAAATATTTACTAAATGATATTTGTAAAAATGGGTATTTTTACAGAAGAGTTTTACATAGTACTCATTCCTAAGTTGCAATTTCAAAATTATTATGTAGTCTCCGATGTAATTTTCAAAATGTCTTTAATTAAAATGCATTTTTGAATGAGTTTGCAAACGGGCAATATACAAGGGTGGCCAAAGACCCCTTGTGTTGTGATCTAGTTGGTTTTTTTTTTTCTAGCCAATAGAGAGAATTTTATTGGACGAGAAATTCTATTACAAACTACCGAATGTAGAGACAACAGAATAAAGATAATCATATAGACGAGAAGAACATAGATAGAACCAAAACAAATGAAAGATACAAGTCTAACAAGACATTTGTTCTGCCCGTCAGATGTCCGTGATCAATGTATGATGGTAAGCTGCTGCTGTCACGGTAGCTCCACGTGAATGACAATTCTTCCAACACACAGTTAAACAGATGAACAACTGCAGAAATTTAAGGAGACATCGGCGCTCAATTGTCGAGAAACTGCATGCTTGATGTAGGTACCAAACAGGATCTGACCGATACAAACTAAGTGACTAAACCACCTATAGTCGAGAGCTCCGCGGCACGGTTAGGCATTGTGCAACTAGATGACGTAAGCCAACTACAAAACTCTAAAATCGGTAGAGAAGCTGCCGGAAAGAGTCGCAACCGTGGTTATTGGAATAAAATGGCTGAGGAGAATACCCTATTCATCTTTGAGGTGTAGCCTTCGGTTTATTTGCAACAACAACATCTAATTAACACCCTTTCCCAAACCACCTCCACCCAAGCAACTAATCCACTGAGCCCAAAAAGTCAATCCACTTGTCGAACCGAGTGTGTCCTTCAACCCAATCCTTCAAATTTTTTAGCCGATTCAAGCAACTCCATGCATCCCCCATCAGGCTATAACCACAACCGAAACATCAAGGCACCATCAAAGCACCCACAGGACGAGACTATAAAGACGATATTAACTAACCAAGCCACTGAACGGATCGACACAAGACAAAAAGCTTAAAACCAGTGCTCATGTGTGAAGGAAAACAAGTGTGAGCAGAGTGAGCAAGCAAAGATAAAACTTCCAATTTCTTTTAAAAGACTCTTGACATGCATGCATGAAAAAAGTTAAAATTATTTTACTCCTCAAAACTTTAAAGTACTACAAAAGGACATACGGAGATGCACAAACAAGCATTACCTCAACCACAATCGTGAAACGAATGGAATGGAGAAGGAGGCCGTTCCACTCGGGGGAAGCTGCTGATGGGAAAGGGGAAAAAGGAAGGGGTCGAACAGCTACATGTAGGACATGTCCAACACAACAACATTGTTATATTTAAAAAAATGACCTGTGGCATGCATGCAAAAAGAAATATAGAAAGAATTTAATGTTCAAAACTATAAAAGTACTACGAGAGGGTATACGGGAATGCACAATCACGCATTACCACAACCTGAATCGTGAAACGATTGGAACGGCTTGTTCCAATCGGGGAAAGCTGCTCAACGGGGAAATGAGGGGTAGGTCGAACAGCTACATGCAAGAATAGGTCTCACACGACAACACAATCAGGCAGCAAACACAAACACACATAAACACATGCAACAACGAAAAGAAACAAACGATCCGGTCAACGACAAATCATCAAAAGCACCTTGAGTGATTCGATTATTTCCAAAACAGCCAACGGCCGACGATGGTGGAGCCCATAGATAACCAAATCGGAAACGAAAATTATGAAGACGATTTAGACGAAAACTCTAAAAAGCCCTCAGTCAGAAATGAAGAATAAATAATTGGTTAGAGGTCCATTATAGCAATTTCTACATTGGCCAGTCCACCACAGAATTTAAAAAGCCCTCGTGTCCACTCCTTAACATTTCGTAAGTTATGAGGTCCACTCCTTATTTTTACGGGACAAAAATGCCCCTGCCTATGACAAATCGTTAGTTACATTATTTTTGGGGTTCTCACACTGTGTTCACACTGGAGGCACAAAACAGCGAGAGAACGACGAGAGAGATTGCGAGGGGCATGATCGATTTCGTTTTGGTGGAGATTGCATGGTAGTTTTGATCGCGATCGAGGGGATTCATCTGAACGTGATCGAGGAGCTGCATTTGATCGTTGTTTTTCCCATTGCAGGTTTGTTTTTGATCGTGATGGAGGAGATCCATTTGTTCGTGTATCAGGAGCTTGATTTGATCGTGGTTTTTTGGAATTGCAGATTATTTTTGTCTTTTCTTCTTGATTTTGATCTACGAACTTGATTTGATCGTGTTTGGAGGTTAGGTTTCAGTATTCTTTTTTTTTTCGTTTTTTTTATTGTTTAACAGATATGAACTTGTTTAACAGATATGAACTTATCTATTAATTTTGAAGGAGCCATTTGTTTGTGATTCATGCGCTTCATTTGATCGTATTGTTTGCAATTTGCGGATTAGTTTTCTGTTTTCTACTTTATTTTGATCGTGTTTGGAGGTTAGGCTTCTGTTACGCTTTATTACCTGATGTTCGGTTACGTTTCATGAATTTTAGAATAGATGAACATATCTGAAGAGATTAGCTCATATCTGCGGATTAGTTTTTTGTTTGTTTTCTACTTTATTTTGATCGTGTTTGGAGTTTAGCTTTCTGTTACGCTTTATTACCTGATGTTCTGTTAGGTTTCATGAATTTTAGAATAGATGATCATATCTGAAGAGATTAGCTCATCTGATTTGCAAATGCAGAGGGTGATATAACTTTACGTTATGTTTTTTCATTGTTTTGCAGTTTTGTTTTTTGGTGTTATGGATTCACCAGTTATGTTGCTGTGCAAGTATAGATTGCAGATTCTTCCTGTTAGGTTAGGTGATGGTATTATGTTGAAGGATGTGTTAAGTAAGATTGGTGATAAGTGGAAAAAGCTGTGCATTGGGAGTTTTTCATTATCATACGGGTTGGGTGAGAGCTATTGCAGTCTTGATAATGAGGATGATTTCGATAATATGTTGTTTTTGTTTAAGTGCTCGGATAGAATAAATATAAACATTGATGATGTTAAATCTTCTTCAAGTGGAGTAATGATTAGTAGCTGTAGTGGACCTAGTGGTGAAGTTGTTACTGGTGCTGTAGATGATATTGATACGGAAGAGCCTTTGGAAAAATTTTGTCGCCATGCTCAGACTAGATACTTGACGGAGGGTTGGGGCGGTTTGATAAATCATGTTGGGCAAGTATTTAGTGGTGGTGTAAGGGAGTTTAGGGAGGCTTTGGAGAAATATTCTGTTGAGAATGGTTTTATGTATGAATTTGTGAAAAATGATACGTATAGGGTTACTGCAAAGTGTTCCATTGATAGTTGTGGATGGCGTGTGCATGCAATTTTGAATAGAACAAATGGAGAGTTTCGTATAAAGGAATTGGTAAACGAGCATCGTTGTGGTTCAACATATCGCACGGATAACCATAAACGGGTGACATCTAATTTGGTTGCAAACGAGATTTCTAGTATCGTACAAAAAAAGAATAAGACATCACCAATGGATATGATGCACTTCTTTAGGGACAAGTATTGTTTAGATTTGCCATACTACAAGGCTTGGTTGGGGGGGGGGGTGATATTTGGGGGTTATGAGGAGTCGTTTGATAAGCTCCGGTGGTATGTTGAAGCTGCTAAAGTTTCAAATCCGGGTAGCATTTTGAAGCTTGAAATCAATCCTGACAGTAAAGAGTTTTCGAGTCTGTTTGTATCATTCAATGCTTGTATTCAGGGGTTTAATCATTGTCGACCATTTCTGTGTGTTGATGGGGCGCATTTGAAAGGTAGATTCAAAGGATGTCTTCTTGCCGCGACAGGGAAGGATGGAGATCAAGGTATTCTTGTTTTTCCTGCTTTTTAAATGTATATTGACCAGTAAACTGTTAATGACAGTGACAGATTATTTTATATGTTCAATTTTTAAGTCATACATACATCATTTTGTCATAGATTAGTTTATATGTTGTTGAAGATTAAAGTTTTAGAGTAATGCAAAGTGTAAATAGTAACAGATTAGTTTATATGTTTTGATTAGTGTTTGTATTCAGACAGCAGTTTTCCATAGATTCGTTTATATGTTGTTGAACTCATGAGAAAAACAGAGCACAACTACCGCAAGACTCTTGCAGAGCATATAAAATAAACAGATAATTTCATCTCTTGTTGAAGATTAAAGTTTTAGAGTAATGCAAAGTGTAAACAATAACAGCTTAGTTTATATGTTTTGATTAGTGTTTGTATTCAGACAACAGTTTTCCATAGATTCGTTTATATGTTGTTGAACTCATGAGAAAAATAGAGCACATGCTATAATTCTCCTTTTTTTTCTTCAGGTTTATTTCCTGTAGCGTTTGCTATTGTGAATGCTGAAAATGATGATAATTGGCGTTGGTTTATTCAGAATTTGAAGTCTATCTTGTCCCCATGGCCTATTACGTTTATTAGTGATCGTAACTATGGTCTTGTGAACAACATATTTCCTCATTGCCATCATGCTTATTGTCTATATCATGTACAATTCAACTTGAGGGATCACTTCCCGGGTCATTTTCGAAAGGGTTTTCTAAATAGGTTGGTAAATTTGTTTAATGATTGCGCTTATGCTCCAACAGTAGCAAGTTATAAGTTGTGTGAGGATGAATTTTATAAGTTTGGTGGAGAAAGAGCTAGGACGTTTATTGCAAGCTGCCCAAGAGAGCATTGGGCTAATGCTTTTTTCCAGGGGCATCGCTATGGTGAGATGAGTTCGAGTGCCATTGAGAACTTTAATAATTGGGTTCTTGACGCACGGCTTCTACCGGTAATGAATTTAGTTGATGAGCTGAGGTAAAAAATTATGGTTCAAATGTCGACTAGGAGACAATGTGCATCAGATTGGATTTCCGTGATTGGTCCGAGAATGGATGACAGGTTGAAAGAGAAGATTACAATTGCAAGGTCGTGGAGGATTTATAAGTCAAAAACTGGTTTGTATGAGGTGAAGTCTAAATCTGCTGTTCTAGTAAATCTTGATGAAGGGACATGCTCTTGCGGATATTGGCAGTTCAATGGCTTCCTGTGTGCTCATGTTGTAGCAATTTTAGTCAAGACTCGTGGAGCGGAAGGATCATTGGCTAACTATGTTGATTCGTTTTATCATGTCGAGGCATATCGGCTTGCATATGCAGAGAACATTCATCCAGTCATACCAATGGATATTCCTGACTTCACATAAGGAAGCACTCGGGTTATCAAGGCTCCGAGAAATAGAAGGCAATCTGGTAGACCTCGTACAAAGAGGATTCGTTCAAGGGCTGAGGAATGCTCTGTCTCTACTAGGCCGATGAAATGTGGGAGATGCCATAAAGTTACAAACCACAATCGTAGGACATGTAAAGAGGCTGATGATTGAGAAAGGTTTCATTCAAGGGAGGAAGAATAGTCTACTAGGCTTGTGAAATGTGGGAGGTGCTGTGAAGTTTCACACCAGGACTGCAGGACATGTAAAGACATTGATGATGATTGACATTCTTTGCATTTTATAAGATTCTTATTTTTTGTTGGAAAAGAACAATTGAATAATGTTTGAGTGATTACTTTGGTACGTAATAGTAAAGTCAATGAATTTTGTTTTTTGCATAGATATAGTCTTGTTGCATTGATTTACTACATCTTTTGGTGGTGTAGCTTGGTGTAACTTTTTTTGGTTGGAAAGTTCCTAATGTGCAACTCTTTCCTCCAGAGATACAAAGCAAATATATAATTTCTATTTCTGCATAGATTCAGAGAACATCTTTTCCAGAGATGAATTTATCTGTTATCAACTATTGCTTAATAATATGTTCAAGATTACAAGAGGTACCAAGGATTGGTTTAGGAAGAAGTTGAAGAAAACCATAGTGTGTTCAAGGAGGAGAAGAATGCGCATACAAAAGGAACCAGTGAAAAGTATTGCTTAATACCAGTGAAAATCATGGTGTGTTTCTACATAGATTCAGAGAACATTTATCAGAGATGAATTTATCTGTTATCAACTATTGCTTAATAATATGTTCAAGATTACAAGAGGTACCAAGGATTGGTTTAGGAAGAAGTTGAAGAAAACCATAGTGTGTTCAAGGAGGAGAAGAATGCGCATACAAAAGGAACCAGTGAAAAGTATTGCTTAATACCAGTGAAAATCATGGTGTGTTTCTACATAGATTCAGAGAACATTTATCCAGAGATGAATTTATCTGTTATCAACTATTGGTTAATATTAGTAATATGCTCAAATTTGTATGGCCTCTAATAGCGGATCATGTGGGGAAGGCCTACACTTCTAAATATGCTCAAATTTGTATGACCTCTAATAGCGGACCAAGTGGGGAAGGCCTTCACGTTAACAAGTGTCTTATTGTCACTTGATTGATCTACAATATGATTGATGTATCACGGTGAACGTATCCAGGTGGTTAGCCCATTCACATATAACTTCCAGGATCAAATACAAACTGTCAAACTTCCAACATTGTTTCAGAATTCCGAACTACCAGAGATAACTATAGTTCCAAAACATATACAAATAAAAACAGATAAACCTATATCCAAGTTGTACCGGATGGAAAAAGTATTAATGTCTTAATAAAAGTCTATTCTTTCCCTGCTTCATTTATCCTTTTGGGATCCCACTTGTTGTTGACTTTTTTCCCGTCCTTAACTCGTCCATGATCTTCCTGAATCATACATGAATTTGTGGCAGAGTTTGACTCTGAATGGCCTGATATTTTTTTCATTCAATTCGGATGAGATCACTTCATTTTCTGCAAGTTGGGCCATCATATGGCACGCTATTACACCAGAATTTTCCCTGTAGATATATTGTACAAAAGAAGAATAAGAACAAAGTTAAACAAATGTCATAAGACTTTACAGTAATAAGCATGTAGTCATTCTCTAACAAGCTTACGAAGAATTTGACTGCTGTGTTTCAACCGCGTAGAGTGAAGCTTGAAATTCTATTGCTTGGAAGACTGTTTGAGCAGGTGAGTTGTTGCAGCCTGGATCTTGCTGCTCCTTATCATGGATATTCTTGATGAACTTCTCGACATAGGATGTCTATATTTGCAAAAAAAAATTAAAAAAAAAAACTATTTTACTGCAATCAATGTTAAAGTATGCTATGTGAAAAATAAAGTAAGAAATTTTAAACTATGTACCACTGTCATGGCATGATCAACATATGTATATTTCAAGGTCGCCCTTGCTTGGTTAAAACTGTAGTGCATCCATTTTCGTTGTTGAATGTCAAAGAAAAGAAGACTCCAATGGAATTGACTTTGTTTATCTTGTGAGGTAGAGCTCATCGGAAAAACTAAGTATCGATAGTAATATTTGGATAGCCACATCTTCTCATAAACTAGTTCTAGTTTCTCATCAATAAAGCTCTTGAACTTAGAGAACTCATCATGGTTTATTATGGCCTGTTGAAACAAAGAACTCAAAAGGAGCTTATAGTGATAATCCTATGCAACAACGCAAATTGAATGCAGAAACACTAGTGTGTAGAGTTTCAGAAAAGTTGCTTATTTACCCAACAATAGCTTGTGAAATAGGCGGAGTTGCCATTTTGCCTTCGCTTTTGTTCTTGCTCCTTTTCAAGCATGAAAGTGTATCCATCCATGACCTGTATAGTTTATCTTTTCATATTATTACATTCAAGATAATGAACAAATGTTTGTTTGCAATGTTAAAAAGTATATATGTTACCGAGTTTGAAACTTCTTTCTCATCCAACAATCTGAAGATGTGTCTCACTCTTACAGTTGAAGAATTGTTATCAGCCTTCCAGACTACAACACTATTATTGTCAAGTAAAACACACAAGTTACAGAGTCGCATTGACATGGCTTAATTGACTCATAGTTTTAATGGTTTTTCTTACTTCTTTGTTTGTTCCGCAGTTCGATATATCAAGTTCAAGAAATCCTTGTCATCTCGCCTAAGCAATGAGGACAGCTTTAGCTGATCAGCAACTCCTTTGCTCAACTTCATGTCAAAGAAGTGGAGATTATGAGTTTGTAGAGTTAAATTTTGTTGTTTTATTTTTGGAAGATAAAAGAGATTAAATTTACCCTCTTATCCGGTTTTGGAACTCCTGACAGCAGGTTCTCCAACGTCTTAATTCTTTCATCTTTCCCTGCTATTTGGTCATCTTTCTCTGCAAGTTGTTCATCTTTCGCAGCTATCTCTTCATCTTTTGCCACTATTTTTTTCTGAAAGTCAGTGTTTTCAGACTTCAGCCTTTTGTTTTCTTCTCGGAGTTGACCGAATAGATTTTGAAGTTCTATCTCACAGCCATTTTTTGTAAGCTCCACATAGAACAACTTCTCCTTTTCTTCATCAGTCCATTCTAATTCTAACTCTTTGACCTGCCATTGAAAAGCGAAATAATGAATTGTTTTGATTAGTTCAGAAGAAGAGGATACAATTGGAAACAAAAATTCAGATATTGTAATTTTAAATAGATAAGCTGATCTTTTTCATTTTACCTTTTGTGGCTCAACAACCTCAAATGATGTGGCAGTAAGGTGAGTAAGCTGCCATTTCCTGAATCTCGGGAAGCAGGCTAGTGGTTCTACAAGAGGCAATAGGCTAACGTGTTCACAGAACCAGTACTATTTTTCAATAAAGACATGTATTAGTCTACAATTCATTTAAGCAAAATACTTGAGAGGAAAGGTACATTATTTTACCAGCAGGCCCATGATGCATCCTCCAACACTTTTTGGTTTGTCACACTTGTTGTAAAGTTCCTGAAGCAAGAAATCATTGATTAATGTTGCCCATGCATATGATTGGGTCTTTTCCAAATCTTCAACAAAAGGTACGTAACACCAGCTCAGTGTTTGTGTCGTTGTGGGAAAAAATAGGGTTGCAAGTAGGAAAAGAGTCAACAACCGGGCTACATCTTTCCATTTTTGAAATCTCGGGAAGTAGCCTAGTGGTGTTAGGAGAGTCAATAGGCTTGTGTGTTCACACAACCAGTACTGTTTTCAATAAAGGTATGTATTAGTCTATAATTCATTTGACTAAAATAGTATAGACAAAAGGTACAAAAATTTACCATGAGGCCCATGATGCATCCTCCAACCGTCTTTGAATTGTCGCTCTTCTTGTACAATTCGGTAAGCAAGAACTTGGTGATCAATGTAGACCATGCGTACGATTGGCTATGTTCCAAGTCTTCAACATACCGTATGTAACACCTACTTAGTGTCCGTGACGTCATCGGGAAAAATAGTGTTGCACGTATGAATTGAGTCCATAACCTTGCTACATCTTTTTTACTCTCTTGATGATTGCACTTCAAAGCCTCATCAATCTTTTGCTGCAACAGTGTTGTTGCTATACCTTGTTCATTGGGGAACAGTCGGTTAACAAAATCTGAGTCCGGTTTTGTGTGGTTGTTGACAAGTTTAATTCTTCTAGGTCCCAAACAGATTCCAAATATCATCGTGATTTCATTTTCTGTAGGCCTAAGAGACTTGTTTCCCAGACAGAAATCTTGAGTCATGCTATCATATTGTTGTATCAATTTCAATGCATCGTTGTCGTTCTTCTTCATATATTTCTCTTCTGGTCTATTAATAATTGCTAGAATGAGATGGCAAAAAGGAGACTTTTTTATCTCATCCTTGTGCGAATCTGTGAATTGGTTCGATTTGACGAGTCTTATCAATGAGGAAAGATTGGATCTACATTGAACAATCGTAAAACAAGATGTCAGATGACTTTTTTTCTCAAAGTTTGAGACTAATGCAGACTTTAAACATGAACAGATTACTTTATATGTTCAATGTTTAGTCAATTTTTAGTTCATGCAATCATAATTCTTTCATAGATCAGTTTATATGTAGTCGAAGCTGAAAGTTTCAGACTAATGCAGAGTGTAAAAATGAAAAGATTAGTTTATATGTTCAATTTTTATGCTATCCAGACAGAATTTTCCAAAAGATTAATTGATATGTTCAATGTTTGGTCTACATTGATATGTTCAATTTTACAACTAATGTAGAGTGTAAAAACATGTCGGATGACTTTTTTGACGAATGTTGCTCAAAGTTTGAGACTAATGCAAACTTTAAACTTGAACAGATTACTTTATATGTTCAATGTTTAGTCAATTTTTAGTTCATGCAAACATAATTCTTTCATAGATCAATTTATATGTAGTCGAAGCTGAAAGTTTCAAACTAATGCAGATTGTAAAAATGAATAGATTAGTTTATATGTTCAATTTTTAAGCCATGCAGACCAAATTTTCTAAAAGATTAATTTATATGTTGTCGAGGCTGAGAGTTTTCAACTATTACAGATACAAACTGTAAACATGAACAAATTAGTTTATATGTTCAATTTTTTAGTAATGAAAACAGCATTTTGAAATGTATCTTTGTAGTAATGCAGATAACACAATAGAAATATGAAGAGTACAGATTACTTTAGCATTGAATTTTGCAGACAAATAACGAAAAATATATAAAATATTTCAAACCTGTATTGAAATGTATATTTTTTGTCACCCTTGTTTCGTTTTCCTTTGGCTCTTGTTTTCATCTTCTTCTGCTCTTCCTCTTCTTCTATATTGCATTTCTTAGACTTCTTCAGCTTTCGGTTTTCATCATAATCTTTTGTTGGAGCTGTATTCTGACATTTTTTTCTTTTTCTTAGCTCGTTCTCCTTTGTCTTATCTTTCTATTAGAAGAAACATTTAAAAATAAAAATAGTTAAGAGTATAATTCAGAACAGATCAGTTCATATGTTCAAAAATTATGTACAAGAGCATAATTGCGTAATACCTTTGAAGATGAAGCAATCTCAATAACTTCCTCTTCCTTTTTTTCTTCATAATCTTTTGTTGGAGCTGTATTCTAACATTTTTTTCTTTTTCTTAGTTCGTTCTCCTTTTTCTTATCTTTCTATTAGAAGAAACATTTAAAAATAAAAATAGTTAAGAGTATAATTCAAAACAGATCAGTTCATATGTTCAAAAATTATGTACAAGAGCAGAATTGGGTAATACCTTTGAAGATGAAGTAATCTCAATAACTTCCTCTTCCTCTTCTCCTCTCCTTGCTTGTTTTGGTGTATATTTAGCCTTACGTGCTCTCATCTTTATTGTCATTTTCTTGAATCAATGAACACAAAAAGGCAGAACAAATTTATATCGTATAAACATATGTGTTCATCTCAAACAGATGCAGAAACAAATCCAAAAGCTGATTTAATCTCTTTAACTTTTAACTTTTTGTGTTATTCAGATACGTTAATCTAATGCACATATAACTTAATCTTTAACACATATATATATGAACGACACATTGTTCAACTTCAAAGAGCTGTTCAACTTGAAAGTGTTGTTACACATTAGTTCATCTAATGCACATATAAGTTTATCTTTATCATATGTATGAACGGCACATTTTCAACTTCATAGAGTTGCAGAGAACAAATGCTAAAGAGCCAAGTTAATCTGTTTAACATCGATGAACAGATTTGTTTACATGAAAAATGATTAATACAGCCATGAAGAAGAAGATTAAGAAGCTACAGAGGTATAGAGACCAGATCAACATATACGTTCAACAAATCAAAACTGTGAATGTATATAACACATAGATTCAACAAATCGAACCTCTAAAAGTATTAGAACATAAATTTCACAGACAGAATCGATAGAGAGAGATAATGCGACACATTGTTCAACTTCAAATAGATTCAACAAAACGCACCTATAAATCTGTTCGAACAAAAATCTCGTTGAGAGAATCGTTAGAGAGAGGGAATGCAAAAGGTTTGGTAGAGTTGGTAGAGAGAGACAGAGAGAGAGCGAGAGAGAGAGAGAGAGAGAGAAATGAAATGGGGTTTAGTGTTTTGGAATTGCAGAGAGAGAGAGAGAGAACGGTTAGGGTTTTGGCGTTGGAGTGAAGATAGAGCGAGGGAGAGCAATGTAATAACATTTTTAAGTCGGGGTTAATTTTGTAATTTGGCATGCGAGTGGACTGTAGACCTTATGAAAATACAGAGTGGACCCAAGACTTTAGTGAAACCCTATAGTGGACCTCCCACCAAATGGCCCAATGAGGAAACACAAAAACCCAATCTACAACGCCAAAATCTCACTCAGGCATTTTCTCGAACACTATATGCGCACAATCAAGTACCCGACAAAGTACCAAGCAATGGTATACATGGTGGTGGAGATAAGAGGCAAAAAGGAACAGACATCAAAAGCATGTGTCCCCTGAGGCTATATTGATCGACATCACATCGATAGCAAATTTCGGAAAATGAATTCATGAATCAAGTAATAAAAGAGCATGGAAAGATCGTGTCAGAGGCAGCAACTGGAAACAGGACTTGCAGCCACCACACCCATGCTCCATGGATGTCGATCGAAAGTGCTGGGGTACAGTGGAGGAGTGGCGGCAGCTGGGGAATGGGCTAAAAGCTAAAAACATAAAGCAACGGGGAAAAAAGAGGGGGATGGGAGGCCGGAGTCATGGAAATCGGCGTGAGGCACACGGCTTCCCCTCCGTGGAGGCAGCTGTTCTGCGACGGCACTAGGGTAAAGTGTAGAGAAGCCTGGTTGGGAAGATTTTAGAGAAAGGGAGAGTTAATGCTTTGTCCGGTTGGTTTGTTATCTATGTGGATGCGCAAATTTTGAAATAACGATATAATCCTATTGCTTCAATTTCATAGTAGTAATTTTTTTTTTAATGGAAGCAAATTGCGTCATGAAAAGCCAAACGACACTTACAAGGATTGTACCAAAATACATTGAAAGTAATCTAGAAAACAACCCAATACAGATGATAAAAACAGCTAAGCCCAAAAGTAAGGATGCCATCTCAGGCACCACGGTGTGAGCCCAAGGCTCTTTAACCCATACTGCGCAGCGCAAGCATACCTGTGGACGGCGCCACGCTGCTTGCAGAAAAACTTTGTATTTCTGAAAATAAACAAGAAAAATGAGTCGCCACCCGGGATTTATTTAGAAAATGATTTTGGTACCCGAGAAACCATTTAAAAATAATTAATGACTCTCGTGCCGTTTGGAAAAGATTTGGTCTGTGAAAAGATTTTTTTGGATTCAGGAGCCAGGTTACGAAAGTAGAAGGTTTTATTTAAAAAGCACCCCGCTTACCAGGGAAATTCCCGGTCTCTACTAAATATTTGTGGGATTTTTAAGAAAATATTTTATTGTAAACTTTAACAAATAAATAAACAAAATGCGCAAGATAATAATAATCAAAATTTTACGAAACCATAACGAAAATAAAATCAAGTAAAGGGACTAAATAGCAATAGAACAGGAGTTAGGGGTGAAACCGTAATAAAAACTATTTACAGGCGTTCGAAAAACAAGGGCAAACAAGGGAAGAACATGGGAGACTTTCTGCCCACAAGAACTGGCCGTACGACATGTTGGCTAAACTGCATGGTTATTACAGCCTAGCCGTACGGCTAGGGTGTTGCTGGCATTTTTAAAAATCTTGTTTTATGAACAGAGAGCCCGAGTTCATTTAAAAATTTGTAAGTATACCTCCAATAAACTGGTTTTGTTTAAAAATGGGCTAATGAAAGAAAATATATATATCCCACATGGATCGTGCCGTGCGATTATCGAGAAAGTCGCCTGATATGGGTCCGGGAAACTGATTTTTGTTTGAAAAATGATCACCCGAGCCAATAAACGGTTACCGGAACCATTCTTGACTCGGGGAATCCCCTCGGAGAACCGTGGTTAAGAACCAAGGCTTGAAAACAAGTTTATACCTTTGGAACTTGAAATAGAGGCTGGAAATTTCGGGTATTTCGGAATACGAACCTCGGAAATGAGATTTTGTACGGTTTTATGGTTACTGGAGTTTGAAAGCTTTACTGGAGGCTAAAAAGAAGTTTCGGACGTCGGTTTCTCGCTATGGTTGTCGGAAACTTTTACTAGTAATCTCTTTCAGGGTATTTCCGTGTGTAATTTCACTGTGTATGAAGGAGAAGGAGGTGATGGTATTTATAGGCGTGAGAGAGAAACCGAATCACGCAAAAAATTCGGGACGATGATGAGATTCCTGAACGCCCGATATTCTGGGATTTACTTAGGATTTACTTACAGGATAAGAACACTAGCCGTGCGGCTAGGAGGGGGAACCGTACGGCTTGGTTGGGTAGCCGTACGACTATGGTGGAGAAAAAAGGGACCGTATGGCTTGCTAGAGTGACCGTACGGCTAGGGTGCCTTGTTCTTGAATTTTTTGAGTTCGTTCCAAGGTATTTTTGTGTTTCTTTCGTCATCGGGGATGCACGGGCATCAAAATTGGGGTGTCTACAGTTGCCCCTCTTTGGCGAGACTTGGTCATCATTCTGCGATGCAAGTTACGTCAAAGATATAGACGTCCCAATTTTGATCATCCTAGTGCGGAAAAACAATAAACAAATAGTCAAAAGGCGATCGAGCTTGGAGCTTCCTACGTACCCTGTTTGTTGGGATCAGACCGATCGTAGTTCCGGGGCCATGATTCAAAAATCTGATAAGTACCACAGAGGGATTTTGAAAAACTAGGGCACGGTTGGTGTCGTGACGGATTACAATTTTTTTTGAAAACTAACCGGTGCCATGACGGACTTTTAAAATAATTGCTGGAAATTTAATCGATGCTTGACGGACTTTAAATATTTTCTGAAAAATAATTGGTGCCATGATGGACTTTAAAATAACTTCTGAAAATTAACCGGTGCCTGACGGACTTTAAAAGAATTTTTGAAAAATTAAACGGTGCCTGACAGACTTTAAAAGAATTTCTGAAAATTAACCGGTGCCTGACGGACTTTAAAAATTAATTTTAGGAAAATTTAATCGAAACATTTTGAGGCCATTGAGGGCTTAAAAGTGATTTTGGAAAATTATTGATGAAAAATCCGAAATTCCACAGGGGATGGAAAAATCTCGAAAAAATATTTAATGCCTCATAGGGACTTATTTAACAAAAATCCATGAAAAGTTCTTTTGATTCGTAAAAAGATTTTTTAAAACCTTGGGTCCAAACTTAATTTTAGAAAAACACATGGGGGAGGTTTATAATGATAATTAAAAGTAAAGGGGTATACCGTGTAATAATGAGAAGTGGGGATGGATCGCACGGTTTGGGGAAAATCTTGGGCTTAACCGTGCGGCTAAGGGACAAACCGAAAACTGTCCGTACGGCGACCTAGCATCAACCGTGCGGTGACCTTGGTACTTTGTGGTTTTGAACAAAACCGTTGGGGTCCCTTGTTTTTCGCTCTTTATTCAAATCCTCAGAGGCGGTTACAACTTTTGGTGAGTAAAAATTCCTTCCTCTGTTCGATTTCTTTCCAATTTTCTCAAAATTCGATTGCCACCTGGAAATTTTGTCTGAACCGATCATGGCCAATTCCGACGAACGTAGAGAGGAGTTTTCCTCTTCCAGTGACAAGGCGCCATTGCCGGCGCAGGGGAGGAGGGAACAACGGTCAATCCGACCATGGGTAGTCCGGCACCGGGCCGGTTTGACTCGGTTTTGGTTGATTCTAGTGGGACCGTGCCCCGTACGATTCATACGAGCGGTGAGGGACACCGTGCGGTGGAGAGCAGTGGGGAGGAACACCGTGCGGCGGAGCAAAGTGGTGTAGAAGAGCACCGTGTGGCTGAGCAAAGTGGTGCGGTGCCGTTGAAGGCAACAGAGGTTGATCAAACACAGACACAGACTCGTGAGGGCCCAGTTGTAGGGCGGTGATGGCATCATCCATGGGCCAGAGGATACCACCATGGGCAGAGATGGAGTGACTACAGGACCGCACGGCAACGTTGGTGACGTTCAGAGTACTATTGACATTCGGGTAAGCGATTCCATTGCTCAGAGGAGTTCAATTCCCGTGGATTTAGACTTGAATGCTTCTGTTTCGGAAATTGAGATGACTGTGGGTGGTGTGGACTGCCTGGTTTACCCGAGAGCCGCTGAGGGAGGTGTAGCTGGTGAGGTTATAGTCCCTCAGGAGGTTAGGAGTGCTATTTTGGTGAGGGATATACCTGTTAGTGGAGACCGGCCACCGATTAGTATTCCAGTGACTGTTACAGAGCCCAGGGAGAGAGATGTGTTTATGGAGGATCTCAGGGAGATAGGTGACAGTGGTGGTGAGGAGACGGGTGGTAGTGAGTTGCAGGGTGAGGAGGCACGCGTTTTTTTTGCACGGCAAAAAAGGATTTTATTAATCAAATATCAAAGATACAAGATTAAATGGGACAAGAGAAGAGCAAGAAGCCTCTCGAGACCTAAAAGATTGGAAGGCTGATAAGAAGACAACCAACAAACTAAATGAAAACCTGACCCCCCAACTCCTAAACTTCGTACAACAAAAAAGAAGCACGCCATCTAAAAGAGAAAACCCAAACGCAAATACAGAAGCAAGAACCACAAAAAACCTAAAACAACCACCTGAAACAAACCAACCTAACAAACGACAACAAGGAAATTAGAGATTAATATCAACCCTTGCCTTATTGAGGGCTTCCATCTCAGCAATCTTGCTTATGACCTCATTTTCATCACAATCATAGGTAAGACCAAATAACTTGTCTACTACCCATATCGCTTGAGCTTCATTACAGAATTTTGTTCCTGTTGTTAACATCCCCTGATGAAATCGATGCAGATAAAGCAGCAGATGCCACCGCTGATCTTAACACCACGCACTTCTTTTTGTTCCTCTTTCCCTTGGATTCACCTGTGTTGATTCTAGTGTACCCCAAAATATGATTTATGCTCTTCCTGTTCCTTTTCCCTTTTATCCCTTTGATTGTTACTTGAATAGGGATTTGGTTTGCATAAGACATGGATGTCGACTTATCAGACTTCCTATATGCCCCATCTTCTGTGCCTGCCACCTCATCAACATCTTCCATAGTGTTTACCAGGTGCCTCACAGCAGCAATATCCTCGAATGAATCAATATCCTCTATCGACTCGCCCATCAAAGAGTCATCATTAGCTGGATTCTCAAGAACAGGAGAAGGCATGCATTCCCCAACACAGGAGATAGACTTTGGCTCAACAACTTTATCAGGATCCAGCTCGAATAGCTGTGGAGATTCAACAACTTTATCCCATTGAGTTTCTACTACCACCTCAATATTTTCCACTTCATCTAAAGGTCCTTTTGCAAACTTGTTCGACCTCGAGTCAAGATTTGACATGAGCAACCAACTCATTGTTAACAACACCAATTCTTGAAACCACACTTTCATGCTGCATAGATACATGAAGGTTTGTTTTGGGGCTTTGTTTCTCGGTATCAAAGGGTTGAACACATGGAGCTTCAATCACTTTGACTCTATAATTCTTCCCTTCAATCACAATATTAATCCACTCGTCAATTTTATCAAGCACATTGGTGGCTACAAGAACTTTGGCAATTGCAAAAGAGGAAAGCCTTAAAGTTGATTCGTCAGTTGATATGAAAGTACCCCACAAATCACCAATAGCTTTAAAAGAGCTGGAACTCCATCCATTGAGAGGAATTCCATAACAACATAACCAAACAAATCTTTCAATGCAAGCTGCATGACCTTCCCAAGGTTTAACTTTCGAAAATCACCTATGCAAATAGTTAGCTTTAAGAAGATTACCCATCTCTTCTTTGTCGTTACAAGTTAAAATCACGGATCTTCCACCCATTGCTCTAACCAAAATATTATCAACGCCCAATTCTGTCATCTGAACTTTCAATTCATCAATGGAGATTAACGTGTGAAGATTTGCCACAGCACTCCGGTAAAGCCAACCATTACCCTCTGGTTTCAAGATCAGATTCCTTTCCTCTTGGAAATTCCCCTCTTCCATTCTCTTATCATCATTTTTACTACCAGGAAAACCTTTAACAACTTGAGCATACGTTCAAAATCCGTTAGAGTTTCCGTTTGTTAAGACTTCCACCCTTTGATTCATCGAACCATCATTTCTCTTATCACCCATTACCTTGTTGTTTGCACTTCTTCCCATGATGTTGTTGTTTTCCTTATTTTGAACGAAAGCAGCCATCTTAACAAAAAGTTTCATGTCTTCAATCCATATCCCATTTACCTTGGATATAGCCAACTCTGCAGCTACTTCACAATCATAGCGGACGAAACCAAAATGTCTCCCAGTAACCTTGCTCTTTTTGCCAGGGACAAAAACATCCTTAACCACCCCAAATTTGTTGAACAAGTTCCTTATCCATCTATGACTCACATCATCTGGGAGATTGTCAACAAACAGAGTGAAAAAAAGATTGATCATGTTACCCTTTCCTCCACTAATTTGACTCTCAACACCTATTTTGAAACCTTTGTTTCGGTTGTCACCCAACACTGGAATCCAGTCTCATTTGCCCATTACAAACCTACTATCTTTATACAGGTCTCTCAAATTACACCAACGACAGAAAAAATCAAATCCACACAGCCCAGAAAGCAATAAATATAGAGGCAGATCCACATAGAAAACCTTCAACCTCAGACCAAACAATCTCAATCAAACAATCGTAACAAGGACTAACCTGAACAAAAGAGCGGCAATGGCAGGAACAAATGGAGAAGACGACGACATTGGAGAAGCAGCTGCCAGAATGTGACCCGAAGAGGCACTAAACGATGACAGATTGATGATGCAGATCCGAAAAAGAAAAGGGGCGAAGAGATCAGGATCGCAGAAAACTGAGAATGAGAAAGAGAAGGGGAAGAACGGTATGAGAGAACGGTAGCGAGAGAGGAAGGGTGAGAGAGAGGTTGGGATGGGGCGAGCGGGGAAAGGCTGGCCGGCGATGGCCGCCGGAGAGGCGCCACAGGGGAAGGTGAAAGGGTTAGGGTTTCATGGGTTGAAAATTGCCACGGGGTTTGTAAGTTGTCGCCTATATCTGCCCTGAAGTTCTTCATTGTCCAGCATTCTAACTATTCCAACACGTTGAGAGGGTAGTTCCAATTGTACCCGTCTCTCACGTTTTTGGTGGTTTCACCCGCCTGCTGATTCGTCACAGGCTTTGAGAGCTACTTTGGGAGATACCTTGGAGGCGGCCACTGACGAGGCTTTAGCTAGGAGCGTACAGGAGTTTCCAGAGCTGGGGAGTGTTTTGGTAGGTGAGACTCCACCGACAGTTGTTCAGGACACTGAGAGGGAGGAGAGACAAGCAGAGGAGGCGGTCCAGGTGACCGTTGTTGAGGAGGTACGACAAACTTTGAGGGACCGGCTACCTTTCACCCCTGAGACTTACGTGTTTTGGCTTCAAATCTTTATACCGCTAGGGTGTGAGACGTACGAGTTGAGGTTACCTGTTTACCCTGAGGAGTTGGTTTTGCGTGATCCGACGACGCACATTTCGAACAGGCCTTTGGTACGTATCTTACTTGCATTTATTTCCCTTGAATTCTTGCTTTCTGCTTATCGTGCCTCCTGTTGTTTTACTGACTGAGTGTGCTATGCTTGAAACAGGTGAACAGTGTTCTTCTTGGGTATGGCGGCTCATCGGATTGCTTGAAGCGGTACAACAGGTTGCCGGGGAGGGTGAGGGAGTTTGTGGATGCCACTGGCTTTACTCCTTTTATTAGGATGTTGTTGCTTACCCGGGTGAACCGGAGGTTGGTGAGGGCTTTGGTGGAGCATTGGTGGGACACAACCAACAGCTTTCACTTCAGGTTTGGGGAGATGACGATCACTCCATTGGACTTTGCAGCGACTACGGGCTTGAGAGTTGGAGGAGATCTGATCCCTTTTTACTATGGGTTGTGCTTGGATAGAGCAACGATTCGGCATTACTTGGGGAGAGACATGGGGGATGAGCCGATGGTGCGATTCGACCATTTGCAGCTATTTGGGACCACACACCAGAGTCAGACGTAGAGGCCAGTCAGATGGCCAGGGCTTACTTGTTGTACGTGTTCGGTCTGTCTCTATTTCCGAACCGTCAAAACATGGTACACTTGGGTTGGTTGCCTGCTCTATCAGACTTGGAGAGGGCTGAGCGGTTTGACTGGGGTGGTGCTGCTCTGTGCACACTCTACTGCTTTCTTGGTTCTGTGGTTCACGGTGCGGCAAACACCATTGCTGGCTATTGGAGGACACTGGAGGTAAAACATCACACTTTTTTTGCTTTACACACTTTACATTTGCACCGTGCATTATTGTTTCTGCTTCTATTTCTAATGAGCTTCTTTGAAAACGCAGATATGGGCTTATGAGGTGTTTGGAATACCAGGCCCAAAGAATTTTCATACTCTTGACCGGGTGCTTCCACGTGCAATGAGGTGGGGGAGAGAGCCCCTTGGAAAGAATGCGGAGAATGGAGACTTGAGGTCCTGCCACCTTTTCTCTGACCGGTCTATGGGCGAGATGGTATGATATCACAATTTCCTGAGATTTCTTTTCAAATTCTTCAATTCCATTGTTGGTTCTTTGAAAATGGCCCATGATTACTTGCAGGTGCGCTGGAATGTGTGGGATAGGTTGGACCGCCCTTACTTGACTCGGAGCCGAGAGGTGACGCGGGGGCGTATACTGCTAGAGTGCCCGTACGACTGGCAGTGGTACTTGGGGGACAGGGTGGCACGTCAGTCTTGGGGGTTGGGCCACTTCAAAGTGCCGTCACCACTTCCTCCACGTGTTCAGCGGACGCATGAGTATACTTTGGCTGAGATAGAGGCGTACACAGTGCTAGACACAAACTGGACTTTCAGTCCCTCCGTGGCCTATGACCATTACGTGACGAGTACACTTGTTTATGACCTGCACATGGAGACTCGGCTAGCTGAGCCTGCACCTGTAGAGAGCGCTCCCCTACCTTTGTTGAGGAGAGAGATAGAGGTTATGACGGCTGGTGGAGCTATGGGAGTTATAGATGTCTCTCGAGTCACTGACCTGGTGGTGCTTACGGCGACAGAGGTAACCTAAAAAGATAGAAAAGCAATAGTTAGATTTCATTTCAAATTTGAATTTTTATGCCTGTTACATGCTAATGCTTTTATCCTTTCTTGCAGATCCCTTTTGAGTGGGTCGTGTCCCAGGTTGAGCTGGTGTGTGACTTGGAGGCCTTAGTCCATCGCCTCATGTGAGGAGTCCTGAGGTCCGACCTAGAGCTGAGTCGGGCATTGTGCTGCAGACTGGTGACAGAGACAACGACGGAGACGACGAAGCTGGTGGTGGATGTTGTAGTAGAGGTGCCCGTGGAGGCAGGCGTGGTGCTAGAGGTAGTCCTGGAGGCAGAGCGAGAGGTGAGCGTAGAAGTGGTGGAGCAGGAGGTGGTAGCCGAGGGGCTAGTGGTAGTCGCGGCGCTGGCGGTGACCACGGGACTAGAGGTTGTGGCGAGTCTGGGAGTCGTCGTAGGCTGAGGCGTGTCCATTCAGCTGGTAGGGAGACAAACCAGTCTGGGAGTCGCCATAGGCCGAGGCGTGACCATTCAGCTGGCAGCGAGACAGACCAGGTATGCTTTGTATTTTGCTTTGAAATTTGCATGCTTGAACTGTTTATTAACGAATTTCCTTTCTTGTGCAGGACACATTTCCTTCTCCACCGCGCTGCGGTAGACCTTTGATGAAGAATGTCGGTGGCGGTCCATCGCGAGCCCAGCCTTCAGCTCCAGCTGAGAGACTTGGGAGTTGGCGTCTACGGGTGGGAGAGTCAGAAGGTAGCAGTGATGATGACAGAGTTGACCGTGACGATGTCCATTATGAGGACGACCACCTGAGCACACCTGAGGAGTATCGACACTTGGCGGTTGACGTGAGCCACCGTTCTGATGTGCCCCATTATATTAGGATACGTCTTACATAGGACGAGTCTGCGTGCTCAGTTTTGATTTGGGCGCCTGTTTGCCCCTTTTTTACTTTTGTTTCATGGATACGGCCTGCGTGCCGTGGTAGCTTTAGATGTTGGGCCTATTTGACCGTGGATGGATGTACTTTCACTTTTATGAGATGCTATTTTGATTTTATAAAACTCTTGCACTTTAGTTATTCTTTAAATAATTCACACTGGCAATTCTTGAGTTTAAAGACTGAGCTTTATGTACGAATGCTTTGAGGGTGACTGCAACTGACAATATATGACATATGCCCTTGGGGAAATGAAAATGTATAACTTTTAGATTGAATTTGGTTGAATTTGGAGAGTGGCACATGAAAATACAAACTGACTCAACAAACCCGAATTTAAAACGAGAAATATGAACGACATGGGGCCTGATATGCCCAATCTTGTAACTTGCATGACACGCGCGAAATGAAACCTCCAATAAGTTATAAACGCATGCCGTAATCCACTTGAATCAATGAAATGAAGAAATTGACACTCAAACACGTTTCGGCCCCCCGATACGCCCCATTTTTGCCAATTTCGTGCCTCGAGATACTCAAACTTCAAACTTCTTGTAAAATCCATCAAACAACTTTACTTTGATGTCGTGAATGCCTAACATGACCTTCTGGAGCCATTGATACCAAAGAAATGAAATACTGAGTTTCCGTTTGTCGTTTTTAGCGTATCCGAGCATTCGGAGTATCTGACCACCCAAACGCGACCAAAAATTCCAAACGATAAATCTGATAACCTTAAAACATCCATTATGACTTGTATGTACAAGAAAAATGCCAAAAATATGCCCGAAATAGCTCCTGGAGTGTTAAAACAAAATTTGTTCACGAAAAAAGCCAAAACCAGCCGTACGGCTACGCCATACTAGCTGTACGGCTAGGGAGTGTGAGCCGTACGGCTCACCCTTTGATAGTGCCAAACTTCTGAATCTGTAGCAGACCTCTGGACTTCTGCTTGGCTTTTGCTGGTGTATGAGTACCCAACAGTCTTGATAGGCTTCAACAAGACTTATTTCCAGGACATTTTATAGACGTCATGCAATCTTCACGTTATCCAATATGGCACGCATCTCGAGGTGGCTATATTTTAAAAAACCTTGGCTTCTACCATATCCTTCATGTACGTACCTTCTGCATGTCATTCCTTCATCACAGTGATTTTGTGCTTTGAAGCAAAACACCTCACTTCCTCCATATTTCTCAAATGGCCATTAGTCTCTCAGCCTTAGTTCGACCTTGGCTTGATGAGCTTGACGACATGGGCTGGTTGAACTTCTGGGATCATAGACTGAACTCATTGCGCTACATTCAGGATGTAACCATACGTTTAGAGTTACTTCATGCTGCGGTTCAATTTTGGGACCGCGAAGTACATGTGTTTCGCTTCGGTTTTCATGAATTATGCCCCACGGTGGAAGAGTTTCACGCATATCTTGGCGGTTTCAACATGGAAACTCCCGTCATTCCTCTCCAAGGAGTTAGTTATGCCGAAGTGCTGTCCGCAAAGCTTGGTTTGAGCAACAATGCTGCTAGGTCCATGATTCGCGAGGGTGTGCTGAACATTTCATGCCACATCAACAAATTCGCCCCGAGCTTTTTGCACTATGGCTCAGTATTCTTGTGGCATTCTTGTTCATTCGATCGGACGGTCAAGCAAGTTCCGCACTTGTAGGGGTGGCCATGCAAATTGAGGAGCGTAAGGATGTGGCTCCGATGCTTCTCGCTGAAACTTTGGCTGGTTTAGACAGAGTCAGTGCCGGTCAGACGAACATCTTTGAGGGCAGTGCCTTGCTCCTACAGGTAAGCTTCTCACTCAGCTCTCCTTTTTTCGATTTATCTCTCGTTCTCTCTTTACCTTAACGCTCAGGTTTAGGCTTTCTATGGTTCCCTACTTTTTTTCTCTCTCATGCAGACTTGGCTTTGTGATAAGGCTAATCTGTTGGAGGCAGTGCCGAGAAACAGGATTCACGAGACGCAAGGCTTTGTTCAAAGGGATTTTCAGGAGTTTTTTGGGAATGTTCAAGGTTGGGTTCAAATGCTTTCTCGGCTCACAGAGGAGATGATTTCTTGGCGCTTGACTTGGCTTGACCGTCCAACCATGGCTATGAGCAACATGGGGCGTCGGCGCATGGTTTTGGTTGGTCTGACTAGCTGGACCTTTTACGTACCCTACCGCATTCTTCGTCAGCTTGGCGTTCGTCAAGTACTACCGCCATCGGATCCCGAAAACTTCGTCATGCCAAACTTCAACTATGCAACTTTCCGAGCTTCTTAGAATACTTGGAGGGAGCGTGCGACCATTCCAAGAAACGATTATCCCAGTGTTCTTCTTACGAGACGTTACATAAAATGGCTGATAAAAGATATTGAGGCAAGAGAAAATGAAAACCGAAACTGACTTTAAAACTCAATCTTAATGTACCCGAAATAAATTGTGGACCCATGACATGTTCCATGGAGGACCAATGCTTGTGTTTATTTTGTTTGAAAGATTCATGCTCAACCTTGTAATTGAAGAAGTTAATAAAGTAAATTATGAAAGTTTCTCCGCTTTGATTTTTGTTGATTGTGAGCGCGAATGATGGCTTTGAAGAGATTTTCAACAAATTGTGACCGGTCCTCAAGGTGAGGATGCCTACGTATCCTTAAAAAGGAATCAGGTCATGACGTAGTTCAGGCATGCAAATTTGGATAGGGTTCGCTCGTGTATTAACACTCTCCTTTTGTGCTCTTAGTTTTGCCTAGTACCTCCCTTTCGGGTTTTCGGTCTAACGAGCTTGTTTGAATCATTTGCCTTATGTGGACACCCGACGGGCGGCCCCACGCGATGGCGTTTCGATTCCAATTTGAAAAGTGATTTTGGAGTCGCCACCCGGGTTAGACCGAAATACTCCCTCTCTCTAAACCAGCAATACAACTCTCCTCTCACTCTCTTACACTCCTAATTCGTCCATCCTCTTCTACCTTACCATAAACCCACCAAATCAAGCCAAAAATCCACCTTAAGACTTCAAATAC
>JAXBDA010005217.1:0-25355 GCA_036023075.1 Gaultheria prostrata
GAGAGAGAGAGAGAGAGAGAGAGAGAGAGAGAGAGAGAGAGAATCATTTTTTTTTTCTAAATGAATTTCCAAATCTGGTTGTTTTTTCCTTTTCTCATTGAAAACACCGTAGACTTCCAAATTATAATTGGGCTAAACTTTTTAAAATTTAACGGAGCTTTCAATAAATTGGGTTGTAATTATGGGGCCTAAGCAAGTGGGGTTGTAGTTTTGGCCTTTTTTTTTTTCCCAAACCGAGTATAACAACTACTAGTACTTGCGGGCCCCAAAAATTGAAGCTTTTCAGCAGCCCCTTACCACTGCCTGGTAGGCTTACCCCAAGGCTGGCACTATAAGTGACTCAAGAAGATCTTCCATTTGAGTGCGTACGGCATGCACCACTATTAACATATAAATTTCCAAACATCAAGACAAAATCTCATGACATGCAAATATTATGAATTCATACCCAAATGTCATGGATTGTTATACAATAATCCTATATAAATTTTATACCGAAACACTATATGTAATTAATCCTTGAATTAAAAAGTAAATCTTCCATTAATCCTACGTTAAAACAACAAACCGACATCAAACACAAATTCCTAGTCTATTTTAGGAACCATCTATTCTTTTCTAATTGACCAAATCCATAATCCATTTTACCTGCTGAGCCGCTACAATAAACTAACAATGTCAAAGAGACCATCATATGTAGAACCGTAATCTGAAAATCCACCTGACCAATAAGTAGTAGCCAAGTCATCCTGGTTGTACATTGAAGATTGAGGCTGAAACATCATAGGTGGCAGCGGCGGCAACAGGGGGGAAACAGGTGGCCCTTGCGGCTGCAACAGAGGAGGAGAAAGAGGTGGCGCCAGTGGAGATGGAGAAACTGGTGGTAGTGGCGGCAAAGTGGGGGAAACAGGTGGTCGTGGCAGCTGCAAGAGAGAAAGAGGAGAGAGTGGTGGCGCCGGTGGAAGCGCTTCGGTATTATGCAGTGGTTGATAATCATGTGAATTTGGATTTAGCAGCTCTTGAGTCTGAACCACGACATGCATCTCTTTGTCATCCTGTTTGTTGTTAATTCCAGGTAACTTATTGTTAACCGAAGGCTTCGTATTATAGATCTTGCACAGCACCCAATCATCCAACTGCATGTAAAAAAAAACATCAAAAAAAAATCAGATAGTTTAAGGATATTGGAAACTTTTTTTTTTTTTTTTTAAACAGCAAAAGAATAATTTTATTAATCTTTGAACATACAAGTACAATGGAATATGGATTTTTAGAGACTAGAAAAAAGCTAAAGATGGATGATAGGGTACAGGAAGAGAAAACGTCCAGGAAAGAAAAATAAATGGTTCAGATTCACAGAAAAGAGAATCGGAACTGTTCATTTATCTTTTCTTGACGTTTTCGGGAAAACTTTTCATGTATTCTAACATACTATTTAGGTTGGAAATCAAGATTTATATATGTACCTTCAAATCACCAGAAGCCTTGCATTTGCCTGAAGTACTATGCTTCTCAAGGGTATATTCATGCATTATCCAATTAGTCTTCTTTGAGTTGGGTCTATGCCCTTCAAAGAAAACTAGCACTGACTTGTACCCAACTGACCGATTGTCGCTATGATGAACAGGAGTGACAGCTCCGGTGGCCTTCCAGTATCCGTTGTTTGCTACGCGATCTGGCCTGCTGCCACCCGCAAACTTCTTAACCCTGGGAGTGAAAAAGAACCATTCGCGTTCTCTCTGTAGTTCATACATCTCTGAAAGCAGTTCAAAAAATCAACGAGTCAGTTTCTTCTCTGTTATGGCCGGGTACAATACTTTTTTCTAATAGGGGCATACAGTACTACACTACATAGTTGGGATGTTAGCTTTGTGTTGTGATGCCGTTTCATCCGTTCCCTTTAGTCTTTTTAATATTTGCATCGATTAATAAAATCTTTTTTTCACCGTTCAAAAAAACCAAAAAACTACACTACATGAATCTTGTATACAAGCATCCACATGCAGTAATTCATAAAATTTGTGTTGTGTACTATAAGTTCAAAATCACCATAAAACGGAACTCATACAAAAGTTTATATGAGCCCTTTTTGTTATGATGTCAAATGTGATTTCAACGTCTTAATTCTAAGGGGTTTGGTCGATCAAGTGACAATAAGTATTTTGTCCTTCATGAGGTCCCATGTTTAAATTTCACGGAGGCGAATATTTCAAACCTTGGGGTACTAGAGGGATTGCCCGGTCCGTTAACTTTAGGGCATGTGGATTAGTTGAGGTGTACGTAAATTAATTCAGACATCTAGTCAAAAAATATGATATCCTTCTATCATTTTTCTTCTGCCTACTTTTGCCTTCTTGAATCAAACATTTGGAAGGAAAAAATGCATCATTGAGATGTATCAAACCCTAATTTTGGTTCCTTGGCCTTTTACAAAAAACAAACCCTAATTTTGTTTTTTTAGAAGGAAAAAAGTGCATGCATGACAGATATATCGATCAAATCTAGGAGAAACAAAGAACAAATATCAATTAAAGCATTCAGATTGCAAAAAAGATTAACTCATTCAGATTTTCGTGCAACCTTAGAGTTGTGGGTCACGTAAATAAGTTGTGTAAAGAATTTTTTTTATAGAACTCAAAAAAGATTCAGATAAAGAAAGCATATCAAATAAAATCAAGAAAAAATAAACCCTAGCTAATTAAATGTTCCTTAACTAATTACCAAAAAAAATTGGTGGGTTCTTTTTTTATTTTGATATATAGTGAAAATTGCTGCAAGTCCTGAATTTACTCATAAATTACAACAAGATTCAGATAAAGAAAGCATAATCCAAGATCGATCGACGGGGCAAAACATTTTACGATCAAATTTCATATGAATGAACAAAATAAAATCATAAAACAAGAACTTTATGTATACCATGCAAAGTAATCACAATTAGAATTTAGAAGAACTGCGTTGCAAAAAAAAAGATTGTCGAACAAATGCTCATTGCTTCCAAGAAGAGAGAGTAATTACCAGAAAGTTGTTGAGGATGGTATTTATAAAGATTAACATCTCTGAAGCGGTTTCTTGGTAAATTCCGGTTCAAAACTTTGTTCCTCAAATAGTGCAAGACAAGCTCGGAATCCGTCGGGAGAAACCAGAACCCTGCCGGAAGATTGAGGGAGAAGTCATCCTTCTCCATTCTTCGCTTTCAACGAGAGAGAGAGAGAGAGAGAGAGAGAGAGAGAGAGAGAGAGAGAGTGAGCGGTGTTCATGTTCATTACGTTGTTGAGGAGTATATATAGAGGTTGAAGACGGCTACAGGAGGAGAAGAGAGAAAGAGAGAGAAGCTACGTGAGAAGAAAAACTTGGGTGCGTGTAGGGTATGGTCATGTGGTGTCTAACAATGCATCTTGACCGTCCAAAAGTATTTGGACGGCTCAGATTGTAAAGAGAGAAAGAAGAGAGAGAGAGGGGAGGGGGAATAAATCTGGTCAATCCAAAATATTTTTAAACGACCGAAATATATTGTTGGGCACTACATGGTCCTACCCTACACGCGCCCAACTTTTTCTCCTGGGAGAGAGAGTACTTTTGTAAGAATCCGTTTGGAAGTAAACTTGGGATCTCTTGATCCAAATTGGATTACTAGGTTAAGGGGTGTTAATGCTCAATAATTGAGCAATTTTTCGTATTTATTCCAAAAAAAAAAATCGCATTTTTTAATTTCTACGTTTTGTGAAATAGTCTCGGCGAGAGTAATTCAAAAAGTAAAAAAAATTATAATCAAGATCTTAAAAAAAATTAGTAAAGACAAAAATAATCCTAAACCGACAGACTTGTTAACTTATTTTTTATGAGAGTGTGTGATGGGTTTTGAATTTATCTTCTCACGTCAATAAGAATCAGATTCTACCCAACTGAATAAAAACAAAAAGGAAATAAAAAGTATGCACCGTGTTGTGTACTTTTTGGCCGTCCAATCATGTTTTGGACGGTTCGGATGCATTTAAAAATTTTAATTTCATTTTAATTTTTTTTTACCGGTAAAATATCAAAACACATCCTGGCCGTCCAAAACACAATCGGACGGCCAAGGAGTGCACAGCATGATGCATAGAACCCGGGGGCACAACATGTAGTTAAAGATGTGATTGGGTCTTCCATGCACATAATTGATTGAGACGCACGTCCCTATGGACGTCCTGAGTTAGCAAATAAAAGTAAAAATTTGTGTAAAAATTCATTAACATTTTCATTGAAATTAAAATAAAATTGAGCATTGCATTAGCTTCACTAACTACTATATATGCGGCCACATTTTGTTATATGTGTGTAACTCTCAAGGTACATACCATACTTAATAAATAAAACTTCACCCAAATTTGTCTAAACTTCCAAAATTTCTCTAAAATTCATGTAATTTTATTTTTGCCACGTAGTACTAATTTTTTTTTTTTGGCAGTATGTTGTACTTGCAGTACAATTATCGCAATTCATTTCAATCATATAACTGATATAAGCAATGCTCCAGTAATAGGAGTATACAGGATCGGTGAATATTACCTATACACACATTTATCATCATTAAATTCATCTACTGAGTGTGAACAAAGTCGTTCTCCGTTTAACGGGGTTCATTTCATGCCATTTAGAGTGATTCAAAAACTTTCATTTTGTTCTGCTAATTATTGCTGTTCATGTTAAAGATCAAAATGATTAGACATCGAAAGAGACACCATGAAGGTTAATTCTTAAAATTACAATCGTTTTTTTTTCTCCCATGTGAAAAATGTTAAAGTTCCTCTTGGTACCTGATTTTCGATCACATTTTTTGCATAACCAAAAAACTCGAGGGAAAAAATGACCAGTTCGGATACGTGGCGCCATTAGACTGGGATGGCACCATCAAGAGAGCCCTCAAGTCATAGTAGGTCTGCAATCCGTGGTGTTACTAGTATCACGTGGGCATTTTTTTTGATAAGCGGATGGATCGGCCAACTTTCGCGTATTTTGATTAATTTCGAAATCTTGAAAGTAACAATCGGACATAATCTTTTATGACCTCAAAGTTTGGGATGGTTGGTCTCCGTGCATGGGATCCGAACATGCAGCCTCATAATCAAGCATTTATTACTTTCTCATATCCACTTTACCAACCCCTTTAAGTTATCAGGCGGACATTTTTATCCAATGTTGTGTTGTATGATAGTGGGCTCGGTTTCCTTCAAGACAATTATGGTCTCGGAGACAATCCTAAGTTTAAGTTTTTAATAAAAAAAAATCAACCGGAAATCGGACAGCATTAAAAAATTGATTCAGCATTTTATGACATTATTATATGCCTTTGTGTTTCAGTAAAAATAAAATGATTAGTATTCCTTCCGTCCCGAATTTCTTCTACTTTTACTATTTTGGACACCTCAAAAAAGTTGCTTATATTTTTAATTGTAAGGTTTTAAATATATAATGTGACTCATATTTGATAGATGTTAATTAAATCTATTAAACAAAATTTTCGAAATCATTAAAGAAGTTAGAGATCAAAAGATATCAATACTTTAAAAACCGCACGCATGCCGAAAAATGGACAAGATATTTAGGACGGGTGGAGAAGATCACATACTTGTTTTTTGTTTTTCTTTTTAACAGAGATATCATTGTCTTGGCGGATATAAGGTAATAGAAATTGAAAAAAAAAAAAAAAAAAAAAAAAAAACTACGAAAATCAGAATTAATGGTTTTTGAACCAGAACCAAACTACCCGGGAAAAGACGGGCCTGGGCCTGGGCCTAGAGCATCCAAAAAAGTCCAAAAATTAAGGACACTCTCATACATTTCAGTATTAAACTTGAATAGGACTCTTTGTCAGGCTCAGTTCATAAAAAAATTATAGGAGGCAGGTTTTCAGGCCCAGCCCATGAAAAAAAAATTATAAGAGGCAACCTACCCATCTCAAAGAGAGAGCCTACGAAAGAAAAATGGTAGCCCAATTCAGTTTTAAATTTTCAGGGCCAAGAAAGTAGAAGCTAGCCCAAACATAATTAAGAGCGTAGCTCTTTAGTCTCTTTTAATCTGATGAACTCTCACACCCTTTTCTACTTGGAAATGTAATACTTTTTACTCCTTTTTAACCTCGAGTTTAGACGTTTAGTAGCTTAGTTTTTTTATGGGGTATATGAGTTAGTGATTCAGTGTATCATGTTTTTTTTCTAACGGCTATTTTTTTTAATGGCTGCTATGTGTGTATCTATGTATCATGTATGACAGTGTATAATATTCGAATCCTGTCCTAGCACTTTCTTTTCTAAGTGTTTATTTGTCAAAAAATGATTCCCTTGTAGGAATTTGGAGCTATCATGTATTGAACATGTGTAAAAGACAATCTAATGAGACTCTATGCCGCCGGAACTAAAACATTTTTATTATTCAATACGGACTAAAATAATTCTATAGAAAAATTATTCCATTATTTGTTGTTTAATTGTAAAAATATACCGGGCATATTTTGACAGCTGAGCCTAGGACACACAAATCTCTTGGGGCGGCATTAAAATAAGAACCCCCTTTTTTTTATCATTCGATATACATCAGTGGGGGTTAGTGGGAGAGTTAGTAAATTAATCTAGAAGAGGTCTAAAAGCTGCTGAAGTTCAAACTCTGATCTCGCTTGTGGGAAAATCAGAAGATATCCTTTTTACCACAGTATCTTAATTACACCAACTCCATCCATTATTAGAGGCGGTATTAACCAAATCATTAAATATATGACATAATTACTAATTGTTTATCCTTGGTTTTTCGATTAGCCTGTTGTTCAGTGGGCCCCTAACTCTTGCCCAACTCAAAATATAACTTTCGGAATGCGACGTACACGTAGAAGACGACTTCATTAATTTCTTATAGTTGACCCAAAAAGGACTTAACCACTTTCCTAGTGTTTTCCTCTTGGGTAGTAGCCTGAGTCACTTGGCAATGACATGTCCCATGGGAAGAAGGAACAAAGAAACAGTTTTTGCATTTTAGCCTCCTCGTGACTCTATTTTAATGATCGAAACTGTTCGTCTCGTAAAGTTTGTCATGAAGGTCATTCACGCCAAGAAAAAATGTTGATCAGTATCGAATTAACTAAAAACCCACACTTGTGAAACAAGTTCAATTAAACTTGATTTTTTTATAGTTGGGCTTCTTGACAAGCTCTAGCAATATGAACCGTTCCGAGCATTAAGATTAATTTGTCCAAGATGGGATCTTAAAAATAGAGTCGACCTAGTCCGGTTTTTTTTTCTAAGCTAGAGAGGATCTCGTTCCAGAAAAATTATGCGAGGCCTCCTCTCCAAGTATAAGAATAACTAGACCGATTCAATTTTGTGATTTTCAAGCTCATTCGGGATCTATTTTGACCGGAACCGTTCACTTTATCAAGCTTGTTAAAATTTTACAAATTGGAAATTACTTAAATTTTTTTTATTTTTTTTGGTAATGCAGAGTACACCGGGCCCGTTTGCTCGTATCATGGACTAATCCATATAACCCCTTCCACAACTGTTCATACACTCATATGGAGTGAGGTCACTTTAAAAATTGCTAACAAAGGAAATCGAACTTGAGCTTTATAAGTTTAACGGTTCGATCATAAAACAAGTACCGGGATGGGCCCAAAACTTATAAAACTAGACTGGTCAAGTTATTCTTGTAACCGGAGAGGAGTGTCCCCCAAAAAGTTTTTTGGAATGAGGCGCCGTTGATGGATTTTCTGCATTGGTCCAAGTCTTCTCTTCCTCTCTCTCTATATCTATGTATCAGCATCTCATCTGCGTAGGTGAAATCTGGGTGTGATATAGCTACGTAGATTTCTCCTTCTAAAACCCAGCAGCGGAAGAATCTGAATTGAGAGAAGGAAATGGGAGATTTGGGAAGAGAAGAGGCAGGGGTGGAAATAGCGAAGGCTCGTACGGACAAGAGAGAATACAGGAGGATTGTCCTGAAAAACTCGCTCGAAGTTCTGCTCATTAGCGATCCTGAAACCGATAAGGTCAGAACAAAAACAACTTTGTTCACTACACTATCTTCAATTTTTCTAATTACTTTCGTCAAACTTGTGATCGATTGGTTTATTCACACAGAGTTACGTGATAAAAGAATCGATCACAAGCGTACGCTTTGCTTACTTAATAGATTTGAATTTGAGAAAGAGATTGGATTGCCTCCCGAAGATATCGGTTGTTCATCTTGGCAATAATTGATCGAAGATACTATCAACAAATTCAACCATTGATTATCTAGATGAACGATTGAAATTTTGAACTGTCTCGTGTGGTCGAAATCCAAAATCGGAGAGAACCCAATCCCTTGAGAAATTTCTCTTGTGAAGGGCTGCAACGGAGATGATCATCCTTGTAAGAACAAAATAGTAATTTTTAGCTAACCACCAAAAAATGGCCAATTGGCCCAGTGGTGGCCAATTTGTAATTCAGCCTTTATTAGCAGTATTTACAACGTCACATTTTGCTGGAAACATTCTGAAAACTTGGGAAACTATTTGCAACTAGCTATTTTAAATTTGGTGTTCAATGAATACTGACTTGTTTTTGGCTAATTTAAATTAGTCAGGTGGCTTTTTTTTTTTTTTTTTTTTTGTCTTTTTTAAGAAAAATTTGTATTTATTAATTTTGCATAGATTAATTTGGGTGTATTATTACAGTGTGCTGCTTCCATGAATGTCCGAGTTGGTTCTTTAAGTGAACCTGATGGTCTTGAGGGTCTCGCCCATTTTCTTGGTAAGATATCTTTTACCTTTGTTAAATAGCTAAGAGGAGTAGTAGGGTCCAGGAGGAAGAGCATTTCATGTCATTCTTCAAATCTTCAAAATGAAGAACAAAGTGGTATATCGTGGGGAGATCCCTCCAAAACGTACAATTTTTTGAGCAAAAGAGGACATAAATTACAAAATTTTCCCTTGATATATCACTTCTGTTTTCATTTTGATGGAAAATCCATGGGTTGGAGATGCTCGAAGGAGGGATCTTTTGAAGCCTGGCTTAAGGCCTATGTTTCCCATTTGTTAAAACCACTCACTTAATTTTATGAGATTTTCATTTTAACAAATGGGAAACAAGACAACCAAAAGGTCCGATAACTCAACAACCGGAGTAATTTTTTGTTTTAGATAAAAATTTACTCTCTTTTTTCGGTAGATCGGGATATTTTTTTACATTACACAGTATAAACATTCCATGCACTTGAGTTTTGGGCCTTTTGGCACAATCAAAAATAATTTTGGCATTAACACTACCATTTTTATTATTCTCATCTTTATTTTCTGGTAGGTCTAGACAAAGGGAACGGAAATAACTACTACTACGTAGTTGTTTTTTATTATAGGAAGTGTTTTTCACACTCTCAAATTAATATTGACATCCTTATTTATTGAAAGCCAAAAGCTTTCATTGAGACTCATTTCTAATTTCTTTACTATTGAACTTTAAATCTATATTTTTATTTTTTTGAATTCATCTCGACTAGGGAGTTTAAAAAATAAATTTAAATAATTAAGAATAAACAAAATTGAATTTTATCTTCTCTATAAATTTATCCATTTAATCCTCGTTTTGTTTTTACCATCCTTTTTTGTTTACCGTCTTAATCGAGTCAAATCAATGATCAAAACAATCCTAAAGTAAAAAAGAAATTGACTACTCGTAAAATGAAAATAAGCCGTAAATCGAATCCACGTCCCCCGTCTCTCGTCGCCGGAAATTTGGCCGCCACCGTGCTCTCTCTCTCTCTCTCTCTCTCTCTCTCTCTCTCTCTCTCTCTCTCTCTCTCATTAGCAAGACAGACTCCCTCCTCCAAATGGCTTCCTATCATCTGCCACTAATGACCTGTATTTACTCTGTAAAGACTCATCTTTCAAGCTCTCTACTTCCCAATTTCTTCCACTTTTTTTGTTTTTTTTAATTTTATTGTTTATGTTTCACAATTTCATGTTGCCAGAATGAACTATATGTATTTGGTAGTATTCATGTTTCGTCAATCTGTTTTATCAAGCTAACGGGGAACGACGGGGAAACCAAAGAATGAATCGGGTCTTTCATTTCGTTTCGTTTTTCTTCCATAAATCCCTTCGCGATTCAAAAACGCACAGAAGCTGATCATGTGAAAAACCAGCATGCTGGTTTAAATTGATAATCACCCATATTTGACAATTGCATCTACAATTTCACACATATTTGGCACGATGTTAAAACATCCAATTCTAAATCAATTGATAATTATTGGAGTCCTTCCAGGCTTGTCAAGAGTTTTGGAGGTGATAATTACCTGGTCCCACACTAGGGACAAGCTCTGAAACTCCCATGCGTGTGTGATGCTCGAAAAGATAAACAAAGGATTCATTAATTAAGAATCACACGAAATAATGTGCACTTAACGCACGGGCAATCAATCAAGTGAGTTTTGTTCAGAGGGGAACTGATACTATATTAAAGTATCATAGTCTAAATCAATATTAGTGCAGAGGTTACCCAGACCCTTATACTAGTTTTGGAAGTTATTATTAACCAATGTGGGACAAACTTGCAATGGCGGGCGAAGAACGGCGAGAGTGTCTACATCCGCTGATAGTTGCTTTATTATGTTGTGGATTGCAGTAACTTGTTTTTCTCTTTAGCTGGTATATTCATCGTTTGGTCTTAATAACCAATGCAGTCATGAAACATGGAAGTCGATTGCTACTTTGATGCCCTGTTTGATTGTTAACCACCAACTTAGCTATAAGCTAAAGCTTACAGAGATCACAGATTTGCGAGTTAATTGAACACATTAGAGCTTTTCCTCTTGTATCCACAACTTTTTGTTTGTTTGGGTAGAGCTGTCTCACTTTGATCTTAAATCTTTAAACCGACTACTCTAGAAAGTTGCTATTTTGCTTCACACACACTCACACACACTTTTCTCCAACATTTGAAGGTAAGTATGCGCGTAGCATTTCTAATGGGAAATCACGATTTGTTACCCCTATCTTACAGAAGAATAGTTTTTTTGTTTCTACTTTTTTAGCGTTGTCCTGCCATCTTATATTCATATGTCATTTCTGCAGAACACATGCTATTTTATGCAAGTGAGAAATATCCAGACGAAGATAGTTACTCAAAGTACATTTCAGAGGTAAAGCTTTTCATTCTTCCTTTGATTTTTCATTGTTTATTGATGATCTGCTTTTATGTGGTCATTCTTGAAATTCGTCTTTGTTTGTCTCTTGTGAAATATTTCAATATGCGAAAGAAGCACCCAGAACAAAATGAGATACGCTTTTAATAATTTGAGGGGAATTTCTACTTGGCCTGTTTTGGAAGATTCAGTGAATTAGTGTATATTATCTCTTTATTCAAGATTTTATGAGAACTCCTATGATCCTATGTAGTGTGAGATGACCAAACAAATGAAATTTATCGGTAATGTGGAAATTAGAGGCTTTAATGCAAATAAATGTGAAGCAAAGCCTACCCTGTCTGGTATACTAGTGCAGTGACAAGCACGGAAGAACTATATATATTGACCATTCCTGATCGATTTTTGAACCCTTTGCTGACATACAATTAGATGGCTTGATTATCTAAGCTGCCTGTTTTAAAGCCTCGGAAAGATTGAAACTTTGTAGGAGCAATCAGCTTCCGAGTATGAGAACAACATTCAAACTTTGATTGCTGCATTCCGTGATATCATATGTTGCAACTGTACCAGAGCCAAATAGCTTACATTATAGTTAATTTTATTTTTTGTAATTAGAGTTAAGCAAAAGGGATTTCAAAATTTTTCTCTTAGGTGATGCATTTGATGATCAAATCTGGCAAGTGCCTGAATATTTGTTTTACACTTCAGTATGTGGTACTAGGGACCTCTTTTGAGACTTGTGATGCTATGATTTGGAGAGAGAGAGAGAGAGAGAGAGAGAGGTTTTACTTCAAAAAAGAGAGACTCGGCAGTGTGCCGTCCTTATTGATACAGTAAAATAGTGTTTCATGACAACGTTGTGCTTATGGGAGGAGAATAATTGTGATCTTCTTTTGGAATCATGCATTTAGTAGCCAGTTGCTTACCATAGTCACTTGAATCGATAGGATATTGGGGGTGGGTTTTGCTTGCGCCTTACTTCTTTCATTTTCCCCTAATAAAAGGGATTCCTATTTGATTTTGTGGGACCAGATAGATGTTACGTCTCGTGCATATTTCGCAAGCATCTGCGGTGGCTATGCTAGTGTTACACGGTCTTGGGTAGAACTCAACCCCAAAAGCTAGCTTATGAAGTGAGGGTGCCCTCACGCTTATATACTTCATATTACTCTGGTAACCAGGCGATGTGGGACTTCGCTTCACTTCACACCCTCCCTCACACGTAGCGTGCTCACTCGGCAGCACCTGCCGCGTGTAGGCGGGAGACACGCACCCTACCCATCTCTGTTACCCAGCTCTGATACCATGTTACACGGTCTTGGGTAGAACTCAACCCCAAAAGCTAGCTTATGAAGTGAGGGTGCCCTCACGCTTATATACTTCATATTACTCTGGTAACCAGGCGATGTGAGACTTCGCTTCACAGCTAGATCACCATTTGTCTCAAAAGCTGTTAGGAAATGGACCCGATAAAGCATATCAAGCTCTCCAACAGGCTTCCTATTCAGATTTTTAGACACTTTCTTGACTATGCATGTAGGTAAAGTCAGAAACCAAACTTTGTGGTTGAGAAAGAATGGATTGGTTTTTGGTTTTTAAATTTATTGGCATCTTCAGTGGTTGAAAATGTTTTGTTATTATCGCAACTGGCTTGGAAATGTTGAACATAATTTTTGTAACTTATTTTGTTGAGGAAATCAGTTAGAAAATTCGTCGCATAGAGACATTAAGTTTGGCTTCCAAAAGTACCCTTTCGTTTCTTTTCCTTTGCTAGGTAAGTACTTTCATTCGTAGGCTGGGAATTAGGATCACGCCACAGACCCATACCTGGACTTTTACTTATTGTTATTCCTGGGATAATGCCTGCAAGATTTTTGCATGACTGCTGACACATTGTCTTCTTTGCTACATGATTTCTGCTCATAATCCATAGCACGGAGGCTACACAAATGCCTTCACATCTGATGAGAATACCAACTATAATTTTGATGTCAACACCGAGAATTTCGAAGAAGCATTGGACAGGTAAATGCTGTTTTTTTTTTCCTATAGCTTTTAGCTCCCTGTTCATGTCCTCTTAACGTCAGGGGGGCTGGATGATATCTAATATATGGTTCAGATTTGCGCAGTTCTTTATCAAACCATTGATGTCACCAGATGCTACCATGAGGGAAATAAGAGCTGTCAATTCTGGTAAACTTCCGTTTGAGTATCTTCACCAATTTATTTCTTGGCTGATTGTTATAACCTCTCTCTCTCTCTCTCTCTCTCTCTCTCTCTCTCTCTCTCTCTCCAGAGAACCAGAAGAATTTATTATCTGATACTTGGAGAATGGACCAGGTATCAGTTTTTTCAACGTCATCTTTCCCTTCTAAGATTACTTAGGTTTCTTAATCGTATATATAGTGGTTTGTCGTGAATTTATTAAGATGCATTTATTTATACCTGCCAAAGCACATCCTGTTACTATCATAAAACTTTGGCATTTAATTTTCTGAACTGCAAGCACTACTGATATGATGTGTAATTCGAGACAACTGGAGCGGTACAAACGGTTGAAACTTTAGAGTGAGCCTCTACCTCTTCGAGTCTCATTACTTATGTACCCTGCAATGTGGGACTTTGCTTTTAATGCTCCCTCAACACCGGCCAAGCGCAAGCCAGGGATTAGCACCGTGCCCATCGCCAGAGTTCTCATGGTCTGACATGTTCTACGATCTTGGGTAGAACTGTTCTAAGGGAGGATGCCATGACACTTACATATGGCCCGTTAATAACCATCCGTGCAATGTTACACTTACATCATCCATGCGCTTACACGTACAGAATCCTATTTTGAGATTTTATAACAATTTAACAAACAAGTCATTCTTACTAGTATCGGTTAGCTAGTTTTTGTAATCTTACAAGTGGCAATTACGTAATAAAGCAGGCAGTATTCCGTAGTACTTAAATCCATATAAAGCTTATTTTTATGTGAATTCATGATTGTAAGTTGAACAAATATCATAGGAAATCAGTTCAATCTGACTTCTTGGAGTTATGAAACAAAAATGTGTCTAGCAAGTTTCGAGTGGAGTTGTTCAAAATTAACAATTTGACGTCTCCCTGTTGAATGTAACCATCATTACTCCTGTGTCTGCACCAATGCATTCATGACAGCTGTCGAAAGTGAAGCCTTTACGCTCATTACAATACTTCTATGTCAATGGCTTGATTTTATGCTTGGAGGAGTTGTGAAGGGCTAACCTCTTAAAGATTTAGAAATAAAGTTTGCTTCTCTTAACATGATCTTTAAGAGGATGTATTTATTCTTTAAACAGAGTTACTGTTACACCTTCCTCTGGGGACATGACCCATGAACCACAAGCTGTTGCCTAAAGAAACTAGTAACCCGCCCCAAGGTCGTAGCATAATGACATATATTACAAAATAGATCTCCGCAGAATTTAACCCAAGAATAGAATAGGGGACATTAATCGAATATGAACCAGTCGTCACAACAGTGACAAAAAATGAAAGGCCAACATATGTGAAACGATACTCAGTTGTGAGCATAACAAATGGTAGCTTGCTTGAACATCAAAGGTCATGACACAAAGTAATTGAAGAGGATAAAATGATTGCTTCAACTTACATCCCGACAAATGATGGGACATAATTTGCACATGCATAATTAGTATTTTGGTAATAGGTCTACAGTAAAACTAGAATGGAGGTCAATAAAAAGTTGAATAAACTTTAGTTGAATGCGTTAGAATTGCACTTAATAAACTTAGAGACTAAACTTTGTATCCATGTAAACTGCTTATATTGTATATCTCTCTTCTCATTTCATAGGTAATATTGTTTCCTTCTGCTATCCCATCAGTGTACCTAGTGGGTTTTTTGTGGCAAATGGGTCTAACTTCTTTTGGTGGATCTAACTTATTTTTCTTTGCAGCTTCAAAAACATCTAAGCTCGAAAGACCACCCATATCATAGGTTTAGTACGGGTAACTTGTTTAAACTATTTCGACTTTTATTATTTTATGTTATGTAGTACTTGTAGTGACAACCATGGGCCCTAAAAGCTTATTTGTAGGGTAGTGGCACAAAAGTGTGGAACATGGACAATTAAAGATCACCATGAAAGACTACTGAACGGGAAAAAAGTATCTTCAAGGAATAGATATTAGTCTCAAGTACCAAAAAGTAGCAATTTATAGTCAATCGTGCTGTAGATTCCATCGTTATGTCAAATGATCCATTTTCAAGATTTGACACCTTTCTTAGCTTCAAACCCATCGGTCATAAAAGAACAGAGGTGCAGAACAGAGTGCAAACGTGGGTCAAAAAATGTATAGTTATACAACTAGCTCTCACAACACTTTTAATATCCTTGCTGTTGTGGAAATTGCAGCGATATTTTACAAACTGTCCTATATAAAGCTAACCTTGCGATCAAAAGGAACTATAGGGTGTGAAAGCTAATCCTACGATTTGATTTCCAAATGCATGTCCTTCCTTGATTGCTAAGCTTGCATTCAAGCCTTCTCATCATATCAAGAAGTTTTATAGCCTTCATATCTGTCATCGCAACCACTTGCCTGTCATATGGATCTTGTTTTCTTTGCCGCAACAGTTTAGACTTGGATTCTTCGTATAATAAACATTTTCGTGTGTTTTTATCATTAAAACAATTTCTATGCTTAGCTTTTTCGTCGGACTTTTTTGCACCAAAATAGATTTCTACTGTGCATCCTAGTCTTCTGTATTCCTTATTGAGGCATTTACTGGCAAGAATGGTGCTCCGGTTCAGACTCTATGTCAGTTATAATAGGATAAATAAATGTTTCATTTGCAGGGAACTTGGATAGTTTGGATATTCGGCCAAAAGAAAGAGGTGTGGATACAAGAAGTGAACTTGTCAACTTCTATGAAGAGCATTACTCAGCAAATATCATGCATCTGGTTGTTTATGCAAAAGGTAAACCATAAATTCTGACATTAGTGGCTTGATGACCTTGTGACTATTCCTTATCCATATGGTTTCTTTGACATGGACACGTACAGAGAACCTTGATAAAATTGAAAGCCTGGTGGAGAGCATATTTCAGGAAATTCCAAATAAGGACCGAAGTTCTTTGCGTTTTACTGGTCAACCTTGCGCATCAGAACACCTTCAGGTATTCATGCGTCTCCCGAAGTTATTTATTTTAAGGACTTAACATCATGTGGAAAAAAAACGTCGGCGGTGTAAGTGGAACGTTTTCTTCAGCTTAAGGTATAAGTTATTTTAAGTCGTGGGTTTAGTGAAGGTAAACAAGGGAAATCAACAAAAGAATAAAGTGTCATTTTGTTATTTTGTTTCCTCAAACTTGCATATCTGATTTTATCTGGATAAGTTTGTTGTCCTATATATTACTGTACTTTATGGTTATAAAGTCAAAGGCAACCTGATATGAAAGTATATAGAAAAAGTTTCGTTACCAAAGACTGAGCACGGCTTAGAAGAGTATTTTCAAAATTGAAACAATGAAAGTAAAGTAAAACGATTGCACGATTGGAAAATTATTGAAATGAGTTTCCAGCTTTACAATTACCCTCAGTTCCTGGCTTCACCAAAACCATTTCCCTTATTGTGCAATAATGAAAATTAAACGTAGTATCTCTGAATGGTCAAAGTTAATTGTACAACAATTTCATGAACTGGAAACTTATTCGAGGGGAATTATAAAAGTTAATGTATCTAATTCCAGTGTATTTGGTTTTTGCCGGAACAATGGTAATTTTTTAGTATCTTGTCATTTAGGCATGGTTTTTGAATTTTATTTAGAAAAATTCAATGAAATTAGATGACAGAAATAGATGTCTTGCCTGACAAATTCTTAGATCCGGCACTGAGTAATATGCAAGACCCATGTACTGAGGCAGTTAAGACAAGAATCAAAACATAATGAAACTGACCAAAGAAATTAAAACATTTGGCAATATCATGATTTGTATTTTTCCCTGTGTTTCGGTGCGTTTTATAAGTCCACCACTGTTGCATTTGGCACTGTTTTGTGTTGCATTTCTTTCTTCAGATTCTCGTGAAAGCTATCCCAATAAAGCAAGGGCACGAGTTGAGAATCGTATGGCCCGTAACACCAGACATTCTGCATTATAAGGAAGCGGCAAGCTGCTATCTTAGTCACTTGATTGGCCATGAAGGAGTTGGATCTCTGTTTTGCAGCTTGAAGACAATGGGTGGGTTCTTAGCATACCGGCTACAATCTTAGAACATGCTTCACTGGGGAAATCTTGCTTTGCTAGGAAGTTAGTGCATGTTGTAGACATATCTCACCTTGAACAAGTGACCTTTTTGGCATTTTCGAATAATTATTTCCATGTCCAGATGATAAGGATGTGCTTTATAGCATGCCATGTGCAAAAACTGTTTTGCATTAGTCATTATGAAGATGTAGAGCGCAGCCATGAGCCTATTAGCATGTTACCTGTTATGGGAATGTGTCCAGGAGGGATGATGGGTCCTCCGAAGGTAGGAAGTGGCCACAGTCCCTCAATGCTCCCAAGGGAAATCAATACGACTTTCTAAAGACATGATGCATTGTGACTTTAAGTTGTGAGCTTGAGAAATAAAGAAAGAAAAAAATACCCTTTCGGTATCTCGAAATATCAAAATTCTTTTATAGAAACGTTTGAACCCATGACTGCCATCAACTGATGCCTCCTAGATAAACAAATCATCATTGTCTGCTTGATTAGTTAATAGAATTGTTGAATGCATTTTTTTGACTTTTAACATTTAAGAAAAAATTAAAGTAACGAAACTTTTATGTGTTTGGGTCATGGATTTGTGGTGGGATTTACTGGGGAAACAAAAGAAAGAAATTTAGCTTCTTCACTTCATTATCTTTTTATCTTTTCCTGGGACTTTTCCTCTCCCCCGTAAATCCATGTCAATAGGGCTATATAGGGAAATGGTTTATAAAGCCAAATGTTGAAAAACTACCCGACATGGCACCCACTGAGAACCATGAAAAAATATAATTTTGTGACGATTATACAGTTTTTGAAGCTCTTTAGATGTGTGGAGAAAATGTTTGAGGGGTTTGGATCCAATATTTTGTTTCCTCTGTTATTTTTCTTTGTTTTTCCTGTTTTATTTCTTGATTGCAGAAGGGTGGTGCCCTCCCTTTGGACTGTTTCGCAAATTGTCTTTCTTGCTGACAAAGGATGTAGTGGAACCACCTGCCAAGTACTTTTTACTACTCCCTCCGTGACTCCGTCCCAAAATGTTTGGCCAAAATCACTATTCACACCTCTCGAAAAATCATTTATATTTTTTAAGCTATAATGGATTATGTATGCAATATGGATCTTGTTTGATAGATTTTTCTTGGTTTTATTTAGCAAAATTTTTTAAATCGTAAAAAGTATTATAAATTAAAAAGTATAGATAATTTTTCGATAGGTGTGAATAGTGATTTTGGCCAAACATTTTGGGACAGAGGGAGTATTTTTTTTAAGTTTTAACTGTTTATGTGAAGCTAAGAAATTCAGAAATATGCTTGCACTGGACGATATTTGATTGCTTTATTGATTATGTCTTCGGAGGACTACTGTCCCTCACCGGGGCCACTCCTCTTCTTATCCTTTGTTTTTCCATTCCAGAATGGCATCTCATTGTTGGTTACTTTTAATGGTTTTGAAGGTTGGGCCACCTATCTATACGCCGGAGAAACTGATTGGACTAATGACTTCTCCTTTTTTAGCGTAATCATTGATCTGACAGACGCCGGTCACGGTTAGTATACCTTTCTTTCATTGTACTTGTTTGCTTGGTCCCAGTTTGTTTTTATGTGTGAGCCATAATGTGCATGATTTATGACATTGAACCTTTCTAATTGATTGGTTACCCTTAACTGAGTGACAGAGCATATGGAAGATGTTGTGGGGATGCTTTTCAAATATATTGACCTCTTACACAAGTGTGGCATTTGCAAATGGATATTTGATGAGGTATAGATTGGCGTGCTCTCTCTCTCTCTCTCTCTCTCTCTCTCTCTCTCTCTCTCTCTCTCTCTCTCTCATACACACACACACACACACACACACACGTCACGCCAAACTATTTGTCTACCAGAATTTGTTCAAGTCTTCTTTAAGATGCTAAAACAAATTATATTGCAGGCCTTTCACACTCTGTATGTTGCAGTTTCTGCTTTTCATGGGGCTCACTTGTTCTTGCATCACTTTGGTTAGACTTAAGTTACGCTGTATAATGTGCGCCCTTGTCCACCTAGGGAGTAGGCATTGATGCCCTAAGATTGTTGGTACGTGAAAGTTGTGATAATTTGGCTTATGTCAGACATTGGGCTTCTTGAGAGCACATATTCCTATATGCTCTGTGAAGAAGGAAAGGCTTGTGTGACTTAGATTGGTTAGATGCTCGACAAATAGAAGGACTGAGATTAGTTAGAAGACTTATTTGCATGCATTTCTTTAGAAACTTAAGTTAGTAGAGACTGGTGTGATTTGTTCATCATAGTATCATGTGTGCACCCTTGTTGTATTTTTTAATCTTGTTGCTCTCTTTGATTTCTACGGAAAAAAAATTGCGCTCTGATTTATTGTAATGTGCATTTACTAACTACAATTTTAAGCCGGTTGCCTCGTGTATTTTTTGATGTAGCAAATCCCATTTAGTAGTCATGTTTGTTATTTCTACGGGATTCTGAAGTCGGTATTATTCTTAATGAAGCTTTCAGCCATTTCCGAGACAAGGTTCCACTATCGGGATAAAATACCTCCAGTTGATTATGTGATTAATATTGCTTCAAATATGCAGGTAATTTCAGTAATCATTTAACGTTATTTTACAGAAGTAAGCTCTATTGAATTCATTGGTTTAACATTATTGGGTTTATTGGTGAGTAATTTGCTTGTGAACCTTTTTTTGTCTAGTTTTCTTCACTCAACTTAAGGCACAGGTAAATCATTAATATCTATTCATACCTTTTATGCTTGTGTTTTCTTATTTTCCCAAACTTTGGGGGAACTCAACCCACAAGCTTGCTATTGACGTGGGGCTAGACTGGCCAACACTGGGAATACTAAAAGGAATGACATTTTTATGTAAGACAGTGACCAAACTAACCAAACAGAGCCTTAAGTCCCAACCAATTGGGATCTGCTACATCTATGAAACTGAAGCAAGAAAAGTAACATATATAGAAGAACTTATTTTCCTGTTGCACCAGCAATGCCTCACTTAAACAAATCCAATTGAAAGCAAATGTTTCAGAGCTTTCAAAACTCCTACATAAGTTAATACCCAAGGTTCCAGAGCATTCAAAACTCTTGAAAAACATTTATGGAGGGTAAGATGGATAAATTGATATGCATAAACCCTGATACCGGAAAGTTACGTGTACATATCATGAGACTCAGTGAGGAATTTACTGGAGAAAGGAAACAACTTTCGTTTTCTATGGACAATATGGTTTAATGAAACGTTAGCTGCACCATACCATGTCAGAGTTAGACTTTCACTATGCCGTAAGTAGGAGAGCCCATGCTCTTAGAAAGTTTGTTGTTTGTGCGGTATCATGGGCAAGTTGGTTAGAGAGGAATGCTGGAATCATCAAGCAAAACATCGAAGGCCTAAAGGCCTGGCAGAAAAAAAAGTGTGGTTTGTTGGATTCCTTATGGGCTTCAGTGGCCCTATCAGAGGGATTCAAGTTATTTATGGACTTCTTGTCCTCCTTTGTATGCTTTTGTATCCTTTTTTCTTTCTTTCCGTCGTCGCACTTCTTTGTTGCTGTCCAAAAATATGTATGTATAAACTCCATACGTGACTCTTTGTTTAGGATATCATGCAGTAATTAGCATCTGGGTGATTTGATAAGATTTTTATGAACCGGGGCTTAATTGCAAAAGTTAAGGTTGAGGTTGAGTGTTGAGGATGGGGATGTACTTGGAAATTGACTGCTTGAGTTAGGTGCTGGTTTTGGGATTATATGTGATTCGTCATCTAATGAGTAGTTTGTATAAGGGAATCACAGTATGAGTCTGTACCCTTTTTGATGTAGTAGACTTAAGGGTAGTAATGTCATTTCTAGTCCTTGTGCTAGTGGGTCTATAAATAGGTGTCTAGAATCCTCATTATGGAGCTTTTGATTATTAAGAATATTGATTGAGACATAGTTTCTCTCTCTACCCTTGGGTTTATCCCCTTGATTGGGATTTTGCTCATTTCTTTTGAATCTTGATTTCCCCTTGATATTTGGTTTGCACCACTTTTTGAAGAACAAGGTTCTATTGAGTTGGTATTAAATATATTAAAGATGGACATGGTAAGTCATATTCCCAGGCCAATGTCGTAGACGCAAGCATCCATCAAGATCTGGAAAAAAAAAAAAACTACAATAGACCAAAGTCATAGACGCAAGCATCCATCAAGATAACAAATAAAAATAACAGACAACAAAAATTAAATATAGGAGGAACTTGGAAAGGGTTGGCATACAACAATGTATTCAAGATGGCATATGTTCTCAATTAACTTTGTTTCCGAGGTGACATAGAATCTAGTTACCTCACTTCTTCAATGTCAAGGATTGGAGATTTTCTATTTAAATCAGCTTACCTGTCTTTCCCAGTTTATAGACTCATAAAAAGGCTCTGTGGTTGAAGGGGAGGATTCTAGCAAAACAATTGCTTCCTTTGGTTTTCTGCCTTGACAGTCAACATGTTTAATTGCATAACGAATTGGATTGGCGTTTTTTTTCTTCAAGAGTTAATGGAGATGATGGACCTTGTGTATGATTTTTCACGTATGTGGGAGACAGTCAAACAATGAACTAGCAGAGTTAGTTTGATCTGTACTTATACTTCTTGCATGTGAATCAAGGATGCAACTTGATGCAGATTTTTTGTCCATTACTTGTGTTTCTCACTTCTTTGGACGGTTATCTCAATTTGTGTTTCAGTTTTATCCCCCGAATGATTGGCTGGTGGGGTCATCCTTGCCTTCTAAGTTCAATCCAGGCCTTATCCAACTTTTACTGGATGAGCTTAACCCAAACAATATGAGGTGAGACTGAGACTATTCCTGCTCAAAAAACAAATTAACTGTTAATTTGAGAATTGGAACACAATGCAAACTTCTGTTCTAAATTCCGTACTCCTTTCTTTATGTCTCCTTCGTCCATGATGCGCATCTATCATCCTAAATATAATCTCTTTTATAACGGATTATATGTCCACTGCGGTAGAGCAAACTAGCTGAGTGGACATGCTGATTTCATTCACACACCATTTCCCGCAACTATGTACAACCATTAGATAACGTACATTAGGTTTCATTTAGTAATGGAGCTTGCTCCTTGTTCCCATTAGTCAGTGGTATGTCCTAATTGTTAAAGCTTGTTCCACATTGGTTAATTATCCTCTCCACTCATAGCCAATTAGGAGGTTATCAAATTGAGACACAAAAGTAATGTGTTCCATTTTGATAAATGCTGTGGACTGTTCCTCATTTGATTTTTGAACATTATTCCTGGAAACAAATCAATGAAGTCAGATTGATTATTTGGATCTATATTCAAAATTTCCAATTCAACATTTGCAAATTAGAGAATAGATCCTGACTACTCTCACTGACAATAGATCAGTTTACCCCTGTTGAAAATGCGCACTCCTAATTGCAGACAATAGACCTTTTGGAGCATATCTATATTTATTCTTGCAGACACTAGACATATATGGTCATTCTTAGATTTTTGTTTTGTTTACCTTTGTGGAAATTGGAAAGCAATCATTTCTAACACCTGTGGCTGATCATGACTTAATGTCTTATTTTTGGAGACCTTCCATTCCTAAGACCTTATGTCTGGTCATGACTTAGGTTAATATTTTCGAGCCCTGTCAATACCAACACAGAATGTATATGTCAAATATCTAATTGTGCTTCAGTGGAAGCCCTTATCTATTCATTTTAAAACCCACTATTCAATTTAAACAGGATATTTTGGTCATCAATGAAATTTGAAGGACATGCTAAGATGATTGAGCCATGGTATGGCACTGCATATTCTGTGGAGAAAATCACAGAGTCCATGGTCCAGGTTTTCTGTCATATGTTAATTTTAATGTAGAACTCTTTGTTTTCTCACGAGGGTAGTTTTTGCTACATTGAATAGCTTTCAGTGAAAATTTTATTATTTCTCGTTATATCTTTATTAGTTTTTGTGATGCAGCAATGGATGAAGAGAGCTCCTAATGTACATCTGGATCTACCAATGCCAAATGTGTTCATTCCCACTGATTTGTCATTAAAGAACGTCGCAGAAAAGGTATAGCTCACGTTAAATCATACAACATGCACTTGTATATGTAAACCCCTCTGACTAATTTGTGCTCTGAATTTATAACACCCCATGCTATGGGATATCTCATGCGTTTGTGGGATTTCGTATCAGATCGATATGCAATCCTGACCACAAAATTTTCAACCACATGTATGTTACGTTGTCCCCTTGGATTAAATCCAGGCAAAGAAACAGGCCCTTATCTAATTCCTCTGACCTGATTTACTTTCCATGTAGGCAGAATCTCCTGTTCTTCTAAGGAACTCATCCTGTTCAAGACTATGGTACAAACCTGATACATTATTCTCCACGCCCAAGGCATACGTTATAATAGATCTCCATTGTCCATATTCCAGACACTCCCCTGAAGCAGAAGTTCTTACTTACATCTTTACACAATTGCTGGCCGATTACTTAAATGAATATGGTAAGCTGCTGGAATGGAGATAGAAATAAAACTTCTTCTTCTCTGATAGTTGCAACGACATGGAATTTTTTTGTCACCTCTGTGGCTGCTTAATCTTTAAGTATAGCATGTGTACACAGACCAATGGTGTTTTCTTATGGGCTTCTCTAAAGTGGAAGCCTTCTGGAGTAGTTCACTTTGATTTAATTTCTTATTGAAGCTAACTTTTCTGAGAAGGTCTTATTATTTGTGATCTTTCAGCTTATGATGCTCAGATTGGTGGTCTTGGTTATAGCATCCACGTCACCAGAAGTGGGTTTCAGGTAGTCTTTTGGCTGTCATTGGTTTCTACTCTGTACCAGAGCCACACGACTGGGCTGCTACATAAGTACTTTTAATGTTCTTAAATGAATCACTCACGCAAGAACAAGATACCTTAACTGGTGCCTATATGAAGTCGTAGACATCAGTTGTATTGATCTTTATTTCTACTTCTCAGTCTCGCAATAGGTTCCATATATTCCATCTCGGCCCTACTGACTCATGAAAGAAAGCACAAATAAATAAAAGTTGTTTTGGAGTGTTTCTTTGATGGATATTTATGAAATGTATTCATCCCACGTCGGTAAGGTGGAAAAACCTTGGTTATACAAGTGAGTTTTTTCATCCGTTGATAGATAATGGCATGTTTTACCATCATCAGGGCATAGCCCGAACGGTCAATATAACGATGGTTCGGAATGGGGACTTTGCGGACTGTCTTTTTGTTTCAGGTACTTTTGTGTAATGGAATTCTTGGTTTTTGAGGTGGTATTTTGTCTTCTTCTGGATTTATTTGCAATTTTTGAGTTGGCTTCCTGAAAAAAGCTTCTTGACTTTTTGAAAGGGGAGTTATTTTCAAAAAAGGGGAGTTTATTTTCAAAAAAGGGGACCTTTTGCAAAACAAATACTGATTTGAGTTGTCGACTTTACTCCAGTTAGGATTTGAAGAATCTGAGGCTCGGGGTTTTCAGGAGCCTTGTGAATGCTCTACCACTCTGTTATTTTTTTGCATGAGAGGCTAGAACCTCTACCTCTTTTTTCGCTGTGCTAGAGTGTAATTTTGTCTTATTTTTAGTTTATTGTACAAAATTTCCCATGTTTTGTACTAGAAGCACCTACCAACAAGAGTAATAACAAATACTCGAAGTAGTCAAACTCCAAAGTCGAACAAACCAAACTATTAGGTGACACTGTGCATGTGCATAAGTGGTAGAGAAACATGCAACTCTTCTTCTGTAAAGACCCATAAAATTATATTAATTTTCTGGAAATAATGATGGGGTAATGTGAGGAATTAATTAAAATGTTTAAGTGTTGGGTTATGTGGTGTTGTGTGTGGATAGGGACTTAATTGCATTACACAAGTCACTTTTGGACTTGGGGTGTAA
>JAXBDA010005218.1:0-25355 GCA_036023075.1 Gaultheria prostrata
CTCAGTTTACTTTTACAAGTGTAAATTGCACTAAGGAAAATAATCAAGTGTACCACATACCAACTACCAAGTATGCCTAGTTTTTGGTGCATCAACATATCCGGGCTACCGGGCGGGCGGGTATCTCGGGCTATCGGGCGGGGCTGACGGGGGCTAATGGGCGGGCGGGCCATGAAGAAACTATTTAGGCCCAAGCCTTGCCCATAGGAAATTCGGGCTGGGCGGGCTAGCCCATTTGGCTGGCTCGGGCCGGGTAAAAGCCCAGCGGGCCCATGGGCCAAATGATGAGGCTTACACGCATAACTGCTTCAGCCCTGCCACCATCAACTCTGGCATTTTCATTAACAATAACAGCAAAAGTTCAAGTACCGTTGCTGCCCTTTCCTGGACGTCCGCTTGTGAACTCTGCAATAAATTAAGCAGCAGAACTGCACCTTGGCTGATCCAGAAATTATCGAAACCCTGTAGACTTGTATCAGCAATGCGTAAAAGTGAATAGGAAAGGATCCATTCAACCCAAGTCATGATTTCCTCCACGTTTTTATCCTTCTTCTTCATATTTCTCCAATCAGAGCACACGTTGCTCTCTTTTGTTGTAATCTCAGAGAAGCTAACTCTTTGAAAATGTCAGTAAAAAAAGCAGTTATCAACTCTCCTCTAGGGTAATAACTTGTGGAACTCACATCACCTTCCTCGAGAGCTGGGCAATGCAATGCACACAAGACTTTCAAGCTTTCCGAGGATGATAACAACATCTGAACAACAGATCTAGTGATGTCGGTTCTTGAAACATCTAATCCTTTCAAGTTGGGAAGTTTAGTCCAATGCTGTGTGTCACGCCCCGCCCCGCAAACGGCACCTGCTGTGGACCCGAGTCGGTGCGGACACGTGACATTCCAACTCATCTTCTAATATCATCTAAAAAAAACTACATAATACAACACAACGGAAGACTTCTCACATAAAAATAAAAAGTGTAAACGTTAGACCATAATCTCAAACGTCAAGTCACCAACAACTCTTAATTACAGCCCATGCAGTTCAAGTATTCAAATATCCTTAGCTGCAACCCAACTACTAACTACTACTGGATTGACAAATAAACAAACTAACTTGACTAACAAGTCCTCGAGGTTAGCCCAAAAGGAGACTCCAACACATAAATAAACTCTTCAACAACAACCACGGTTTCGAATACCAACAACCGTCTACTTAATTACAACTTAAACAATATAAGTGTTCAAGTACCCTCTTATGACAAACCATAAAAGAACTAAGGGACAACGTGTCCGAAACTCACTCGACACCAACAGAACACCCTGAATGTTGACCGATAGTGGACCCCCTCTAAGCCACCTGCTATCTGGCAATCAAAAGAAAGCCAGAGTGTGTGAGACATAGAGAATGTTCAATAAAATACAATAGATACGCTCAACAAGATACAACCAATTCAACATCCAAACACAGCAGTGATATACAATGAATATCAACATGTAAATAACCAATCACATGCAAGTGGCACGTCTGCCACATCCTATGTATCCTAGGTCACCGAGGGAGCACACCCCGCTCGTTGTCACCGGTAATTAGGCGGTACAACGTACTCGTGGTGAAACCCAATCCCCAGCCCCTTCGCAGATACCATCTTTCACACACATAACCCTAGGTCACTGTGGGAGCACACTCCGCTCGTTGTCACCGGTAATTAGGCGGTACAACGTACTCGGGGCGAAACCCAATCAACAGCCCCTTCGCAGGTATCATCTTTCACACACATCTTTCACATGCATCTTTCACACACATTTTTCACACATATATTTCATTCATATAACATCAATACAGTTATATGTTCATCTTCACAACAATACATCATCAACACATTTATATATCCATCTTCACAACAATACATCATCAACACAGTTATATAATATTGAACATAACCATGTCAAACACACTCACCTTCGATTCGACTGGAGTATGCCAAACTTACGGTTTCGGCACCCCCCCGATGACCCAACTTGTCACCTAGCCACAAGGCAAACCATATCAGTATTTGATCATCTTTAAACATTAACACAAATGCTTAAATATGAAAATATAAGGCTGTTATGGAATTAATCAACAATCAACAACTCTGTGAATTCAACTATTTTGTTGCAACACACAAAAGTCAACAGGAACACACACACTTGTAAAATCCGCCAAACTTATAATATGCATCCAAATGATCTAAGATTTGGTGGAGATCAAAACCACACATCAAACTTTATTTCATGGATTTTTATGAGCAATAGAACCAAGTCGTTTTCACGCACAAACTCACAAATTCTGCTCAAGAAACGCAAAATAAAGCTGGACAGTCTGTCGTATCCTGACTATAACTTTCGACACGTTTAAAATCAGACTCTAAGACTACAACCACTAGAAAGTAGACTTCCAGTACATAGATTTCGACATATAATTTGCCCTATTCGGAGTCCGGATGACCAAGATACACTCAATAGAAGTTACACAAAACAAACACAATATTGCAAATTCTACAGAACAGTCCGTCTTCAACAATTCACCAAAAATCGCCTACTCAATATTTTCTAATGATTCTAACTCCAAAACATCACCAACTTATCAACACAAAAGACCCATAGGACCCATCTCCATTAATCATACTTAGCTATAACAAAACTTATTAAAACACAACTCAAAAGGCTGCCCAGAATTTCCAGAATTCCTCAACCATCAACTTCAACTCAAAAACTGCTATATCCTACAGAAAATTAAGCCACAAACCCTACACCATATCGAAGGTGTACGAGTCTAGTTTCCAAATCAAAAAGCGGTTCGAAAAACGGACACTCAAAGCTAGGAGTTATGCCATTTTTCCCAAAGTCCACAGTGCTGTCCGCACAAAAATGAGTCTGACAGCATCTCGGTAAATCATTTTTCATATTTTCTGTGTTTCGAATTAAACTCGGGAAATTTTACACAACATACAAGACATCTATGGGTACCTACTGTAAAAATATCAAGAATTTAGGAGCTCGAAATTCACATCTAAAAATTCGGCCAAAACAATGGCAGATTCAACTTTTCACATGTTGTTTCACACAACCACATGACCCACGAATTTCTTGAAATAAAAACCCAATTTCCAACTTCCAAAACTCATTCTCATGAACAAAATCAGTTGAAAACTAGATATAGAAAATGGAATTAAACACAGAAACCATGGAATTTACCTCTCGTGTTTTCCAATTTTTTCCTCCTCTTCTCCTTCCTTCTTCTTCTTTCTCTCTGCATTCTCTTTTTCCCTTTCTCTCTTTGCCGACAAAACACCTCCAGTGTTAATAATTAGACACCCTATTCATTAGGAAAATTATTGGGTGTAGCCACATCACCTGTCAAGCCCTGATTTTTCGGAAACATGAAAATATAATTTAAATATATATATTTTTAAATTTGATTTCCCTTTTTTTTGGAGACAATTAACAATTTAAGCCCTGTAGATTCAAATCACATTTCGATGTTTAGAAATCCAACTATAACTTTACCAAAACATCCTTACGTCACAATTTCAAAATACTTTAAAAAAAGTACAGAGCAACTAAGGGTTAAAGTATCTACCAACGCTCGACAAATCCTTCTTCCGTCATCATGACCTCACATTCCTGACATGGCCTTCCCGTCCCATCTTCAATATCTAAGATGAAAAGCCAAGACCTGTTCAACTCTAAAACCTGGCATAATACGTCAGAGTCGCAGAGCAACATCGTGGTATTATACCAGGGTTACACAAGTGCAACACCATGAGCGATAACGCCCCGTAGAAAAATACCACCTCACCCATAACTTTACAAATAACACACAGCTCGATACAAAGGAAACGAACGACAATAAGGAATAATAAATTGATTCAATAACAATCTCCAATCATAGCAAAAGTTACTTCAATTAATCAAACTTTCCATTTGTTTTCCTTAAAACGTCTAGGTGATCTTCTACATCGGTACCCCAACCCAGTGAACCTAGTTGTCCTTTCTAACCGTCAACGATGACTATAACCATAATAACATTTTAATTGATACAAAAGAGAATCATGTGAGAATGGTAATAAAGAGTCATGTAATTCAACACACAAACAAATCGTAAACAAACTTTACACAAAGCATCAAGAACTCAAATGACCAGTATTAACGAAATACAAGAAATACCCTTTAGATTCCACACCATTTATTTCGATAGATCGCACACATAACATTTAAATGCAACATTATCCATTTATATGCACATTCAACGTATTTATACTTAGGGAAGGGATTTAACTACCTCAGGTCCATTGTTGCAGCACGTCACGACACCTTGCTAAAAACGCAAGCTAAGGGTCCTTAAACTCCGGGCCTAATATTAACAAATCCAACTCTCAATACTTGCAATAAGCACTACAGATCAAACATAATACCACCGACATGTGTACTCGATGTGTTCGTGGTTACGAGACTCGATTTAGTCTAGGAAAACTTTATGCTTAATCTGCCAAAAAATCAGCCAACGTTCTCTTCGTTTGAAATTCCATATAAAATAGAAAATACAATCCGTAAACTTATCCTTTACACCGCTTATGCAAAATTTCGTCAGGAAGCCAACGGTACTCTCGGATTTCCAAATGGGAGTCTATATGATGCGCTTTTAAGTGAAATAACAGTGCTGGTCCAGAACGGACCAACCATCGTAAAATGGGCATACCTCACTCAAAACTTCATCAAATCAGGCGAGACCAATTGGGTTTAAAAGATAAGACATTTTTCTAGCTTCTCAAACAAGAAGCATTCAAAAATCTGATATGTGGAGGAAATGGGCTTATTTCCAAGTTGACAGCTCACAAGGAGGAAAAACAATCATCCAAAACATGTTTGGTTTGACCAATTTCTTTCAAAGAACCCATGTCCACAAAAAATCACACTCATACTAGTCAATAAGGGGAGTAATCAGTCCAAAAATCAGAACATTTGAAGTTGGTTTGATGCCCTTAAAAATTCGTACAAAACAGGGTCTGCAGAAAAATGAATGAGCACAGAATAGCCCGACTTCAAAAAATCACCATAAATCGAGTTCTTAATATTTTGGAGAGATTCTAGTGTCAAAAGTGTCGTAATGAAGTGAAGTTCACAAGTTAAGAAGGACTCAAGGTCCAAATCGTACTCCAAAGGTGAGAAAACAAGCAAATACCGAGGGTACATGAATCTGTCCCAGAACAGTTTCACAGTTTGCAACCCAGACTTCAAAAACTCATAGTAAATCGAATTCTTAACGGATTTTGCTGATGCCAGTGGCAAAAGAAAGGGCTTTTGAGTGAACTTTAAAACATCAGAAGGAATCGAAACCTAATTAACAGTTTAAGAGGTCGAAATCAACCAAAAACGGTGACCCAGTTTGCTGTATAAAAACTGCAGTACAACCAAGTACATAAACACGAAAATGGGCCATTAAAAATCAACAAAAATAGAGGAGGGAAGAGGTATACTTGCAGAGATGAAGTTGTGCGGTGGAGATGGTGATCGGAAGTGGCGATGGAGGTCACCGGAGGTGATGGCAGCCGTATCTCTCTCAAAACGAGGAAGCTTAAGGCAGTACAATTTGCTCCGAGCGGTGTTCGAATTGTCCGGGCTTCAGTCTCAGAAAAATACCAAAATATTCATACTGACTTAGAAAATCGTGGGGAACGTCACCGTGCGCTCAGAATTTTTAAGAAAAATCTCAAAAGTTGAGCACGCATTACGATGCTCTCATCAAGTAATAATATCGGGTTGATTCGGGTTCCACAATTGTAATAGTCAAGCTCAAGTCGCTAGCAATTTTTAAAATTAAATTTATTTCACATGAACCCCTAAGTTAACATTTTAAAACATTTCCCCACAGTTCCTCAACTCTAATAAAATAAAATAAACATACACACAAATTTTCGGGTCTTTACATCACCTCTCCAATTATACTCCCACCCAATGATATTAAAGCATACCCAAACACACTCAAACCCTCGCACTTCTAACGTATAACTATTTAACCCCAAACTCTTCTAATTCATATTAAAACATGAACTAAATATTAAATGCCCGGAACGGGTATTACAACTCTCCCCCCCTTAGGAAATTTCATCCCGAAATACATTCTACCCTCAACAACAAAAGCAATACTTCAAGTTTATCAACTCCCTAGCTTCCCACATAAATCTCTCAACGTAAGTTTTCGCCACAACATTTTTGCATAACTAATACCTTGAAACACAAACTTGCTCTTTCCAACCTAGAACCTCAACTTGTAAAATCAACGACAACTCGCAACTTCCATTCTCTCGACAATCTCACACGGTCTAATGTATTTTAGTAGCTACAAAACCGCCAACTCCAATTTCTCTCTTCTTCTTTTTTCCATCTAACCACATTAACACAATGAACTCAAACCACCACTCAACCTTTGCAACCTCTGCGCACACTGTTACCACTGGCACCTGTTTACAACCTCCAATAAATTTCCATCACATAAACCGCATTTCCCAACACTTCCCAAACTTACAAATCACACTGTTAAGCTAAACATCTCACCATCAAATTTCACATCCAACAACTAACTCTCTAAACCTTCTGAACTCACTTATCCAGCCAACAAAAGTATAGAAATAATCACTCACATCTACCTCTCCATAAACAATCAACATTATAGACTAGTTCTCACCGAACCAATATAATCATCTCGTTCACCACAAAACCTACAACCTCTTTGATAACAAACCTCAAAAGTTCAAAACCAACCCACATAAACATATATTATTCCCAACCATCGAAACCAAACCACTGACAACTTCTACAACAACATGCTAACACCTCCTTACCACACTTTCTTCCCACTTCAACACAAAACCGCATCTTACGAATCACCAAATCACCTTAAGTGCACAATAAAAACTATCCACATCATAGTAAGATAAACCCCATCACTAACACTACTTACACCTGACACCACAATGTTGAAACCAACAAGTTAACACAAACTTAAATTATGTCATCACATGATCTATCTCTTATTAGTACCAAACAAGAAATAAATCTCCCATTTTATCTGGTAAAAGAGCTTCCACTCTAGATATTCAACCCTGAAGTTGCGCTGGCCAGCCACCCCTTCATATTGAATATCCGGAGATGGATTCTCACAGTTTTTATAAACATCTTCCACACTTACCACTTATAAAACATCTTCCACACTTACCACTTATAAAACATCTTTCATCAATCAACCATTGCTCATTTAATATGCAATAACAGAATACGCCATAAACTACAGGTTTATCATTCAGGCTAGTACAACAAATGTACCTCCATAAAGTTGATCACCACATCTAAAATTCATACACCCCAGTTAACTCTTCCAACCCTTAGACTTTGTTATCTGTGTCAAAGACAAAGGTAAGACACCCTCACACCCTTTACTCAACAAGGACTTAGTCTTTTAAAATTGAAATCCAACAAATTTGATATACTGCCGAATCTTTACAGAATCTGACTTCGTCACTTCTCGACAAGAAAAACGTAACTCTTTTATGGAAATAATCCAAAGTGTGATACTTTAATCAAGAAATCTACACCAATTTTACACCAAAAATAGACATCTCCTACAACAGGAAATCCACCATCAACATTTTCTACAAAGGTCAACTCATATTGTGAGTACTCCACATTTTTTTTTTTATATATATCCACCTCACCTAGTGACACATAAATAAAGAACTTCATTTCGTCATTTCATCACTCTTATAAGAGATCATAAAACAGCTAATCATCGCCCTTCACAAAAGTCTCAGGTTTTTTTTAAAAAAGGTTTGTCATCCGACTAGGTGTCATATCATCTTGCGTCACATACATCATCTTAATATTTGACAACCGAAAAACTCGCACACAACCACAAGCATACATGTTCATCTTTTCAACCTTAGGTTATTTTTTTTAAACAATATTGGAAATACCTGTCACCATGATCAGTGTACCCGTCACATCCAGCTGATTTACCTGTTACCACATCTGGCAAAGTCTGACCCCTTTGACTTGTGACTGCAAACATTCTCCCCGATGCCATAGGCCTCTCAGCTCTTCTACTTCCACCACCCCAAACACTATCATAGAAAACACCGCACGTGCTTGCACATGAAAATATTGTGCCGCCATGAACCCAAACCCGTTGCTACTTGAACGCTTTCAGCCCATTTGCCTTATTGGGATATTCCCCCATCAAATCCATTGACCCACAACTTAAACAGCGACGTGTTGTTCTAGAACCCTTCACTAACTGCTTACTAGCTCCATGTTTTACTTCCCTTTTTACCATTCCGATGAATCCACTTTAAGTTTTCCAAAACCTAAACTTTTGCCAATCTATAACTTCTGATCCGCGCCTTTAATATGCCCACCTCTGGACTTTCCAAAAGTTGCCCCTACATTTTAATCTTTTTTTTTTAATTCTCCTCTGTCATAAGATTCAGAACATTTTGTCTCCGTCTCCAAAACCATCTCTACCAAGTCAGCATAGCCTCTTTCCCCGAAGGTGGTCAATATCGTTACTACCTCCGGGGATAGATTAAGCCGAAATGCCTAAACTCCTCTGCATCTGAGTCAACCAAATCGGTAGTGTATAGCGACAAAACCTTAAACCCTGCTTCATACTCTACAACCGTTATATCACCCTACTGTGAGTGAGTGAACGCCGCCTCTTGCTAAAACTGATAACCCTCGGACAATAATTATTATTGAACCCTTGAACAAAGCGTACTCACCAATTTCGTACCCTTCTAAACTTCATCAATCTCAACCTTTGCCCACTGGTCACACCCATTGAATCCCACATCTTATCCACATATTTCAACAATTCTTCATCCACACTTGAAGACACAGTCCTATCAAACTCATTGGTAACCAACTTCCCAAATCGCTCCAATAAATCAACACCTATTTTCCCTATGCCATCGCCTGTGAAATTCATCATTGCATAAAAATTGCCTGCCGCGTATATAAACCATAACCATTACCATCTTTTCGGTGTCCCCCACAACTGGTGCTTGTAAGGAACTCCCGGTTGCTCAACTTCCTCACCATTAAATGAAACATTCTCAGCGTGAGCTGTTCACTTCGTATTCATTTCTCAAAAACTTGTTTCATCAACTTAAAACATCCAGCAACAAATACAAATTTATGGATATAACTCACACGTTAGTCAACTACTAACCTCTATTGACATACACCAAACTCCCATGGTCCACTACCATACTCCCAATCGACTCTTAACACAGAGACTAGAACGTACTAGCTCTGATACCAAGCTGTCACGCCCCGCCCCGCAAACGGCATCCACTGTGGACCCGAGTCGGTGCGGACACGTGGCATTCCAACTCATCTTCTAATGTCATCTCAAAAAAACTACATAATACAACACAGCGGAAGACTTCTCACATAAAAATAAAAAGTGTAAACGTCAGACCATAATCTCAAACGTCAAGTCACCAACAACTCTTAATTACAGCCCATGCAGTTCAAGTATTCAAATATCCTTAGCTGCAACCCAACTACTAACTACTACTGGATTGACAAATAAACAAACTAACTTGACTAACAAGTCCTCGAGGTTAGCCCAAAAGGAGACTCCAACACAAATAAACTCTTCAACAACAACCACGGTTTCGAATACCAACAATCATCTACTTAATTACAACTTAAACAATATAAGTGTTCAAGTACCCTTTTATGACAAACCATAAAAGAACTAAGGGACAACGTGTCCGCACCGACTCGGGTCCACAGCGGGTGCCGTTTGCGGGGCGGGGCGTGACACTGTGAAACTAAATCCCAATTCATTCTTGTCACTTCAGCAACCAGGAGGAACCGAAGGGATACTACATGACATACTGCCGTTACAATGTTACGACAGTTTATGAACCCAATTTCAATCAAACTCAGGCAACTTTTCGCTAGAGCAGTGATGGCAACCCCATCAACGTCACGGATGCCTGAAAGCCTAAGCTTTCTAAGATTCGGACAACAAATAGCAATTGCTTTGATGCCAACGCTGCTAATCCTGTCACAAAAAGGCCCAAGTTGAAGGATCTCAAGCCCCCCATGCCAAGCTGCAATCAGAAAAAGGGTAATGTTGGTAATATTCCTACATAGGTCCCCGATGATTTCACGCAAACCCCTTGCTCCAAGATTTATTATTGCATCTGCTATTTCGTACCCACGAAACCTGAGCTTTTCTGCAAATTTTCACAACGGGAGGCAAGTGAAGATGTTGTGGTTGCCTCGCATTTGTGGGCCCTAAGATTCAAAGATTGCCACAAACACGGGGACATACTTGAAGTCCTCCATGTTTGGCAGGTTGAGGACATGTTTGCTCGATCACGATGATCGAGAGTTGAAAACACATGAATCACTATGTCATTTGGTAATCTACTCCAATCCACTAGCCCTGCATGGTCCAAACTTATACCATCCTCAGTTTCTGGGTGATTGGGTAAAACCACCTTAACATTTCTTGTCTTTGCTACCTTCCTACGAGGCCTTCGACCCATATCTTTTTCCATTCAACACACACTCCCAAACTAAACCTCAGCCCTCAATTTAACCAGGTAGGAAAAACAAATCCTAGAACCTCAATCTCCCAAATTCTGAAAACGTCAAAGAACATAAAGAAAATTAGAAAGCAAGGGATATCACTACAACAAAATCTAATACCCCTAAACCACAAAGGCCTAAATTCTTATTGAAACAACAACAACAGACCCGAGATGAAGGGGAAGGGGAAGGGGGGATCAACCCAAAACAATCAAACGATCAAATCTTTAAACAAGTGATGGAATGGACACAAACACACAAAACCCTTTCCCTTAATCTAAAAAATTAAAATTTGGAATCCAGTAAAGGAAACAACAAACCCAGAAGCGATTGGCTTTTATCCTAGAAACCCCTAATTCTCAACTCACTAGTGATTTTGTTGAAACAAAAAACCAGGCTATGTACATAATGGACACATAGTATTTGAAAACTCTTATTATGGAAGAAAATCCAAAGCCAACTATGTCATAACCATTAATCATAAATGCGTTGGAGTAACTGAGTTCAAATTAAAATGCAAACCTGTGAAGAAAATCCAAAGCTAGCGATGCCATAACCATTAATCATAAATGCGTTGGAGTAAATGAGTCCAAATGAAAATGCAAACCTGTATGTTTGGGAGTTGTTGGCTTGTGGATAATACCCTTATTAATACTTCTAACAAACCCATTGTCTTTGTACAAGACAGCATGGACAAAGATCCAATGGATATTTAATGGAAACTCAGCCTTATAATTTGAACTCATTTACTGCAACGTATTTAATTGAGTTCAAATTAAAATGCAACCCTCTGAAGAAAATCCAAAGCCATCGATGCCATTGTTACACAGTCTTGGGTAGAACTCAACCCCAAAAGATAGCTCATGAAGTAAGGGTGCCCACACGCTTATATATTTCATATTACTTTGGTACCTAGACGATGTGAGACTTCACTACACAACCATAACCAATAATCATAAATGCATTGCAGTAAATGCGTTCAAATTAAAAGGCAAACTTGTGTGCTTGGGAGTTGTTGGCTTGTGGATAATATCCATATTAAAACTTCTAACAAACCCATTGTCTTTGTACAAGACTACATGGAGAAAGCTCCAACGGATTTTTAGTGGAAACTCTTTCCCTTAATCTAAAAATTAAAATTTGGAATCCAATAAAGGACACAATAAACCTAGAAGCAATTGGCTTTTATCCTCAAAACCCTAATTCTCAACCCACTAGTGATTTTGTTGAAACAAGAAACCAGGCTATGTACATAATGAGCACATAGTAATTGAAAACTTTTATTATGGAAGAAAATCCAAAGCCAGCTATGTCATAACGATTAATCATAAATGCGTTGCAGTAAATGAGTTCAAATTAAAATGCAAACCTGTGAAGAAAATCCAAAGCCAGCGATGCCATAACCATTAATCATAAATGCGTTGCAGTAAATGAGTCCAAATTAAAATGCAAACCTGTGTGCTTGGGAGTTGTTAACTTGTGGATAATACCCTTATTGATACTTCTAACAAACCCATTGTCTTTGTACAAGACTGCATGGACAAAGCTCCAATGGATTTTTAGTGGAAACTCAGCCTTATAATTTGAACTCATTTACTGCAACGCATTTTTTATTAATGGTTATGACATCGCCATGCGTTGCAGTAAATGAATTCAAATTAAAATGCAAACCAAGGAAGAAATTCCAAAGCCGACGATACCATTGTTACACAGTCTTAAGTAGAACTCAACCCCAAAAACTAGCTCATGAAGTGAGGGTGCCCTCACGCTTGTATATTTCATATTACTTTTGGTACCTAGGCGATATGGGACTTCGCTTCACAGCCATAATCATTAATCATAAATGCGTTGCAGTGAATGGGTCCAAATTAAAATGCAAACTTGTGTGCTTGGGAGTTGTTGGCTTGTGGATAATACCCTTATTAAAACTTCTAACAAACCCATTGTCTTTGTACAAGACTACATGGACAAAGCTCCAATGGATTTTTAGTGGAAACACTTTTCCTTAATCTAAAAAAAAATAATTTGGAATCCAGTAAAGGACACAACAAACCCAGAAGCGATTGGCTTTTATTCTAAAAAGCCCTAATTCTCAATGCTTTACTCCGTACTTTGCTATTTAAGAGCGTGCCCAAAGCGTAGGGCTTAAGTCGGAGATAGCATAATACCGGTAAGACCGGATCGAATCCACAGGGACCGAACGTACCGAGCGTGAAAATGTCTTGCGCGTGAGGTTTTTTTAGCCTTAAAGCGGCAAACTTTGAATTGTGATTTGGGGTGGAATTCTCTCGACTTCGAGAACGACTTGGAATTGATTAAAAGGCTAATTAAAACTAAGGCAAGGTCTAGGGGAATTTCAACAAACCACAACCAAGGCTAATCCGATCCTCTCTCGATAACCGGCTCGGGGCATCGTTAGATGATCCCGAACGGAAGATTTAGAGTTTAAAACCATTAACTAGAAAATGTGTTTCACAAAGATTAGGATTCTTGTGCCATTTAGACAAACCTTTAGGTTGACATAGCCCTAAGCATCACACGTGCGAAGTGGTCAAGCCCTTGGCTACGTGTGATCAAAGGGGTTAACAAACCCGAATTTTGATACATAAAATTAATCCCAAATCTTTGATAAACAAACGGTGTATACCTTTTGACGAGAGGAACGGATTAACCCGAGTCATGGAGTGTTAATCACCCCATGACCAAGCCTAATTAAACTACTCACCCATTAAGCTAGAAAACTTAACTAGAAAATTGAAGGAAATAAAGAACATGATAAATGACTCTAAAAACTGATTTTATATGAAGATCCTAGACTTGCCTACAACCATAAATCTTAGGAAAATAACAAACAACAACTAATTAAGTGAGATTTCTAAGGAAAAGACTAAAAGATGAGAGATAAGATTTAACCGGTAAAAACACGAACAAACTAGATTTATCTAAAGATCCGGAGATTACAAACACAATTAATAAACAAGAAATTAAAGGACAAGCTAAACTTACTTGAATTCTTAAGGAAATGTAAGCTTCAAACTCTCCCCAACAATGGAGGAGAGAGAAGAGAGAAAAAAAGACTAAAAGTAAACTAAAGCTAATGTGAAGGAGATGTGAGAGGAAGAGAGAGGAGAGATATATACAAAGTTGGTCTTCCTCTCTCTCAAAATATCCCAAAATGTGCCATAAAGGTGAAACATGCCATAAAAGGAAAGTCTGAAAGGTGGCCAAAAAAACTGGACGAAGCACTTTTGGGTAGATCCAGATTGTGTTTGGGTCGACCCAAAACCCTCTGTTCCTTCACTAAAATATTTGGGTCGACCCAGATTTGTTTGGGTCGACCCAGATTTGCTCCAGGCAGATTTTTGAACCAACTTTGCGGGCACGCCCCGGCTTCGTCCGAACTTGGAATGCGGTGTTTCTTGAACCGTTGGAAAGCTCTATGAGTCTACTTTCAAACCCAATTGACCTCATCTTCATGGCCTTTGTATCTTGAGAGAAATGAGTCTTTTCCTATCAGTGTGTCGGATTTCCTCGAGGCTCATAGCTCCAGATTTCTTGTTCCTTTGTTTCGGGCCTTTCTTAAACCTTTCAAAGCTCATTGAATCGACTTTTAAGCTTTGATGATTGTCCTCCATGGCGTTGAGGTACCTTGGGTACTTCCGGATATAACCGGGAGTCTTTGCAAGCCTTTGGAAACGGATTTAGCCCTCCGGCTTGATCGAGTGTCCTTTCAACTTCCCGAGCCTTAGCTAAATCTTCGTGTCTTGGCTCTCGAGGCTCGGTGGTGGGATGACATGGGACACATGGCCCTCGGATCCTTGGGATTGGTCCCGGAGCGCTTCAAATGCGCTTTATTCCATGGTTTTACCTGAAACTACCAAAAATACACTTTGCGCAACATCAATCATATCAAGCGCTAAAACGCGTGTGTGTGTGATCTAAACGAGCTAGATGAGCCCGGATATGTACAATATTAGGCGCTCATCACTCAACCCACTAGTGATTTTGTTGAAACAAGAAACCAGGCTATGTACATAATGAGCACATAGTATTTGAAAACTCTTATTATGGAAGAAAATCCAAAGTCAGCTATGTGATAACCATTAATCATAAATGCGATGCAGTAAATAAGCCCAAATTAAAATGCATACCTGTGTACTTGGGAGTTGTTGGCTTGTGGACTATGTTGCACGGACTTGGGTATGTGAATCGGATATGGGTGTATATCCAAGGGTCCGACACCTCAAATTTGAAAATATAGGATTCGGGGATATGTACCCAAATTTGGATACGGGTGCGGGGATACGTTGAATATATATATACTTAGAAGTATCATATATTAAAAATATATGAATATATTTTAAAATATTACTAATTATTTAAATTTTATTTATTTGAAGCACAAATGGTGTAAAGAGCACTAAATATTACTCCTAGATGCTTGCACAAGCCCACCTATTAGATGCTTACACAAACCCACTAAGTATTAGATGCTTGGACAAGCCCACTTAAATGGCCCCAACCCACTAAATATTAAGTAGATATTGCACAAGCCCACTTAAAGGGCCCAATGCATTAAAAAGAGAGGTCAGGAGCCATCAAATTAAAACCCTAAACAGAGGTCATACGATACAAAATTTCAGATCTAGCAGACTAGCATTCAGATCGCAGCCGCAGCTCCTGCTGCTTCCTCGGAAAGGTCAGTGCCTCTCTCTCCCTCTCTCGCTCGCCTCTCTCTCTCTCTCTCTCTCGTCTGTGCCTCTTCTTCTTCTTTGAACCTGATCTGAAAAACTACCGTATCCCAATTTTTTTGGCCGGATCCGGTGCGTATCCCGTACCTGCACCCGCGTCGCACCCGTGTCCACACGGATCCTTCGCCAAAAATGGCGGATCCGTGCAACATAGCTTGTGGATAATACCCTTATTAGTACTTCTAACAAACCCATTGTCTTTGTACAAGACTGCATGGACAAATCTCCGATGTATTTTTAGTGGAAACTCAGTGAGGGTGTGCCCTCACGCTTATATATTTCATATTACTTTGGTACACAGATGTGGGACTTTGCTTAACACCCTCCCTTACGCGAAGCGTGCTCACTCGGCAGCAACCATTAATTATAAATGCGTTGCAGTAAATAAGTCCAAATTAAAATGCAAACCTGTGTACTTGGGAGTTGTTTGCTTGTGGATAATACCCTTATTAATACTTCTAACAAACCCATTGTCTTTATACAAGACTGCATGGACAAATCTCCGATGTATTTTTAGTGGGAACTCAGTGAGGTTGTGCCCTCAAGCTTATATATTTCATATTACTTTGGTACACAGATGTGGGACTTTGCTTAACACCCTCCCTTACGCGAAGCGTGCTCACTCGCACCCTACCCATCTCTGGTACCCAGGTCTGATACCATGTTACATAGTTTGGGTAGAACTCAATCCCAAAATCTAGCTCATGAAGTGAGGGTGCCCTCACGGTTATATATTTCATATTACTTTGGTACCCAGGCGATGTGGGACTCCCCTTCATAGCCATAACCATTAATCATAAATGTGTTGTAGTAAATGAGTCCAAATTAAAATGCAAACCTGTGTGCTTGGGAGTTGTTGGCTTGTGGATAATACCCTTATTAAAATTTCTAACAAACCCATTGTCTTTGTACAAGACTACATGGACAAAGCTCCAATAGATTTTTAGTGGAAACTCAGCCTTATAATCTACGTTGTGAAGACAATCTATTGTCTAAATGGTATTTTATGAAATTGTATTTCGTTCGTTCAAATACAAAAAATACCACCTAGACTTTTACCAGAGACAATGGGTATTTTGAAGATGAAAAATTTAGCCTAAACTGACCCTTATAACAAAATCAACGATTTGAATTACAAGACAAGCCTTGTTATTAGGGCCCAAATGAGCTGCATCGAGTTGAGATGGGTGATTTAATGTTCGAGCTTGACTCCTCTAGTAATTGAGCGGTTTAAATGCAAAAAAAAAAAAAAAGGAACTAAGCTAATCGCAAGCAAAATCAGATTGTTATGTACAATACATGTCTTATTTCAAATGTACACATATAGAACAACTACAACCGTACTCAGTCTTATTATAGTTCCCTATGGAATAATCAGCAACTTTTTTTTTCATGTTGGGCTCACTTTAACTGGAGTTTTGCAAAAATAAGGAATCGAACATGCTGAAATACTTTGCAAACGAGCCAAGTTTGAGTTGTTTCTTAATAGCTCTATTTTTGTGAAATAAGTTTTGGAGACAGGGATATAGAAAGAAGTCTCGAGTTATTTGTAGTGCAACATGATTTTCCTTACAAAATCTTTCGCAATATAATTCATTGTATACTTGCAATACAAACCTCAAAACAAATCATTGTCTCCTCCTAAAACAAGTGAAGAAATAAGCATATTGCCAAATGGACATATTAATTCAAATCACGTGTCATGATTATCTTAACGAGTCAACCGTACGTGTTCATTTTCTGGGCTATATCAGAACAATCATTGCCAAATCCCAACTCGACTCACAACTATGGCTATCATGTCTATAAGAATTGTACAAACAATTTCAGTGCAATTACACAATCATTAAAACATTATGATCGTGTGTAATTATAAACTATGCCTTCAAAATGCTAATTATAAAATGCCTTCAACAAATATTTAATGACTTTCCTAGACTAATGAGATCTTATCATATACTATGCAGATATTTCGTTGTTATATTGGCAAAGAGTATTAATTAGTCTAGGAAAGTTGTTACTTGACCTTAGTCAGTTGGCCAGACATGTGCGAGTTTTTCTTTATTAGTTGCAATGCAACCTTGAAAAATAAAATTTCATTATGGTTATGATGGGAATCGTAAAGCAATGACTACGTCATTTACCACTTTTTGTCAGTAAAAATATAATTAATTGGTTGCTAATAAAATCTTATGTATCTATAGTTATTACGCAAATTCTGCATTAGTGTTATTTACTTTAACGAGCGTAATTACATTTAATGCACTAAATATGATAATGTGACAAGAAAATTAAATACTTAAAGCTTTCTCACACTGTTGAGTTATATTACTCCTTTTGGTCCAATCTACGAGGTAGCATATCCATAAAATCTTGCCAAGATTAATTAAATAGATGGGCACACTAACTTCACAGACGATATTGTCACAACGATGCAGCAAAAAAAGCTGAGATGCTGGTGTCCGAGTTCTAACCCCTTATTCAGCACCAAGTACCTTTATCACTATTTATGATTAAACAAAACCCCAAAACAACAAAAATAGAATGGCATAAAAATGCACAATTATCACTATTTATGATTAAACAAAACCCCAAAACAACAAAAATAGAAAGGCATAAAAATGCACAATACATTCCGGAGGTGCTTTAAACTGATGTTCAAAACACCATTGGAATGTAAAATTGAGGCTAAAATGTCTCCAATGACAATTCTAATACTCTTTAGAATGGAGTTAATATCTGGTGTTATTCTAGGTTTGGAAGGATAATTCTAGCATAAACTTTTGCTTCAAGTGGGGTCGTTGCAAAAAAAAAAGTGGGGTCGTTGCTGCTGCAGATGCAGTACACAGAACCCGTGGTGCTCCAGCATCCTGGGGAAGTGCTAAATGGTGCAGTACGTGCCGGCCACCGGAAGTGGTGAACTACAATTCAAAGAACATAATTGCAGAGGGATACATGCAGTTTAGTAGGCATTATCTTCTAGAAAATGTTCTTGCAGCGAGATGGAGAGGTCTTTTACCTGGAGATGTGCAAATATGGCACATGCCTTGATTTCGGAAGAAAGATTTCGTAGCATGGCCACGAATCTTCCAATCTCGGCTCCACTGACAAGCATAAAATAAAAGCAAGAACAAAAATGACTCATGAAGAAATTGAGGAAGCATGACAGCTTAACAGATAAACAAGAAAAAGCTCGAGTTAATATGCCTTATCTTCTTTGACATCCAGACACAGCTTGAGATATTCTTTTAAAATTATAAAGAAAAAAGGTTTGGGAAAGATGTATACTTCGGAAAAATGGAAGGATGCATATCAAGGGCAAGCGAGAGAAAATAAAAATAGATGTGAAACAAAGGAGAAAATAAGGATACAAGAACCTAAGAACAAAAAGGATTTACTCCTTTTGGTTCACCCTTTATTATCAGAGCAAAAACTGAAACAATATTAGCAATCTTGATTTTAACGATATTTTAAAATACTTTTTGAAATACTTTTTAACGATATTTTAACATATCTCAGTCCATAGTGTAAATAATCTTCCTAAAATTTCCATTGATATTTTTTATTTATGTCCTACTCTACATGAGGCATTGTGATAGAAAGCCAACTTAAATATATACGAACCTTGCAACAACAAAAAAATTGCTAGGCGTGAGTGCAAAACCAATGAGTATATGAGTTTCAACAAAGTACAACAACAAAATCACGCCCTCAATGAGATGATCTGAACAATGAAAGGCTCATGACAATACTAATCCCCGCAGCATTTTGAAGCCTTAGACCACGTTGACTTGACAATTTTTGTTTTCAATTTTTTTACCAGAATGTTGGCTAGAAATATCGAAGCAAAAGTTAATAAAATCAAATATTTGTTGGCTAATATTAGAAACAGTGCACCTGCTCTTGCACTCGAACTGACTTGCAGTTCTAAGCTAGCATCACCAGAGCACGTACTCCACCTAACTCTGCTACCTCCATAAACAACTTGTCATTGGTTGCAATATTTGCCAGTGCACCAGCTGCACATTCCTGCAAACAGATTAGAGAAAAGAGCAATGAAACCCCCACCCAACCAAAAAGGAAACTAAGTTCTGATATGACTATGTATATGTGGCCTATTTTGAAAAACATACCAGCACTCTATCCCCAAAACCATTTGAGAATAAGACCGACTAAAGCTTTTACTCCACCAGCCTCAGCAATGGCATGCTACAAAGGAAAATCTGGTTGATTGCAGTCTGAAAAATGGAGAATGTTTGGATACTTTAAAAACATTATTTGTTAAAAAATAACCTCATGTTCTTCTGTAACAGATAGATTCCATAGTCCTCTATCAGCCTCTTCAACCACCGACCTATACATGGCCTCGCCAAATTTGAAAGAATATGAATTCCTCCTTCTGCAGCAGCTTTTGCAACATCAGCATTCATAGACAAGTTTGTGATGGCCTATGCCCCCCAAAAGAACAAAAATAAACCAAACTTGGGTCGTTGGATGCGAAAAATAAGCTTAAGAATAACTATAATGCGAGCAAAAGAAGGTAGGGGATAGAATGTTATCGTAAGACACACTTCATCGATTACCAAGCAAAAAAAATTAAAGACACTGCATCCATGAAGTATTTTAGCATTATAATTAAACAAACTTAAACTCATTACTTAATAAGAAGGTTGGACAATGAAACATAAATCTGAAACAAAAAATTGCATTTTCTCAACGATCATAAAATAGAATAGAGTAAGGGTAGTGTTCATAATTTTCTTACAGAGTTCCCCAATGATTTCACAGAAACCCCTTGCTTTAAGATTTATTATTGCATCAGCGGTTTTGCCCCCATGAAACCTGAGCTTCTGAAGATTTTCACAATGGAAGACAAGTGAAGATGTTGTGGTTGCCTCGCATTTCTGGGCCCGAAGATCTAAATATTGCAACAAACACGGGGACATACCTAAATTCCTCCATGTTCGGCGGGTTGATGACCAGTTTGCTCAATCACTATGATTGAGAGTTGAAAACAGATGAATCGCCATGTCAAAGAGGTGAAAGGGTTCTGCTTTCTAGTTTTCTTTCTGTTCTTTGACCATTTTCAGAATTTGGGTCATTGAGGCTCTAGGATTTTGTTTTTCGGGTTCTAATTAAATTGAGGGCTGAGGTTTAGTTTGGGTGTGTGCATTAAATTGATAAAGATATGGGTCGAAGGGTCCATAGGAAGGTGGCAAAGACAGGAAATGATAAGCTGGTTTTACCCGGTCACCCAGAAACTGAGGAAGGTTTAAGTTTGGACCATAAACGGCTAAACTTATGGTGAATACTTAAACCTTCCTCAGTTTCTGGGTGACTGGGTAAAACCAGCTTATCATTTCCTTTCTTTGCCACCTTCCTACAGACCCTTCGACCCATATCTTTATCAATTCAACGCACACACCCAAACCAATCCCCAACCCTCAATTTAATTGGATCCTGAAAAATAAATCCTAGAGCCTCAATGACCCAAATTATGAAAATAGTCAAAGAACAGAAAGAAAACTAGAAACCAGAACCCTTTCACCTCATTGACATCGTAATTCATCTGTTTTCAACTCTCAATCATCATGATCGAGCAATCTTGGCATCAACCTACCAAACATGGAGGAATTTAGGTATGTCCCCGTGTTTGTGCAATCTTTCGTAATCTAGTCCAATCCACTAGCTCTTCATCAATTCAACACACACACACCCAAACTAAACCTTAGCCCTCAATTTCATCAATTGCGGAAAAATAAAATCCTAAAGCCTCAATGACCCAAATTCTGAAAATGGTCAAAGAACAGAAAGAAAACTAGAAACTAGAACCCTTTCACCTCAAAAACCAAAATCTTCAAACAAGCAAGGGATATCACTACAACAAAATCTAACTCCCCTAAACCACAAAGGCCCAAATTTTCATTAACAGAGTTGAAACAACACCAACGGACACGAGATGAGGGGAAACAAATCAAACCAAAATAATCAAACGATCAAATCTTTAAACAAGTGATGGAATGGACACAAAAACACAAAACCCTTTCCCTTAAAAATTAAAATCTGGAATCCAGTAAAGGACCATGGGAACGATTGGCTTTTAACCTCAAAACCCCTAACTCTCAGCCCACTAGTGATTTTGTTGAAACAAGAAACCAGGGTATATACATAGTGAGCACATAGTATTTGAAAACTCTTATTATGGAAGAAAATAAAAAGCCAGCGATGCTACAACCATTATAAATGCGTTACGCGTTATATTAATGGCCCGTTTGGCAGTGTCTTAATGGGGTATAAGATTTGGGGGATTATTAGTCATCCCAGTCTCACCAATATGGCTTGGTTTGGGAGAAAAAATGGGTGGGGTGTTATTTATCACTTGGACTAAATATTACCCTTGCACGGGTGTTATTTATGGACACTGTGTCGGTGTCCATAAATATGACCCTATTATCCTCCTGGCAAAATTACCATGAATATGACCCCATTATCCTCCTGGCAAAATTACCATGGTACCCTAATTAATCCCACGGCCCCACCCCAATACCCCATCCTTCCCTCTACTGCTAATGCTATCTGGTACTGCTGCTAGTGTAATTCTGGACATTTTTTTTTGTCTTTGCAATTTCCTTCGGATAAAAAATAATGTACTTTCGCGCATAATATATATATTTTGGCTTCAAATTAAACTACTAATAGAGATATTTAATTCGATGTGAAAATTTTGAAAAATTATGTACAAAAGTATTTTAATGCACGTTAATTTATTACATGTATTTTTTAGATTAGCATAATTTACTTAAGAGTTTAATTAATTGTTCTTTTCTTGAATTAGTAGTTGTGCTTTTTTTAAGCCTTTGTAATTGTATCTCAAATAAATTAGAACAATTATTTGTGAAATCAAAAAAATATCTTTTTCTTATGAGAGAGAACTTGTTTAATTTGTCCATTTGTTTATTTACTATACATGGTATTGGGGTACAATATAAAATTAATATGTAAATTACAAATAATTAAAACATATTAGATGGTATATTCCAAAAATATTTTTTAAAATGGAATATATTTAAAAAATTGATTTAAAATTGAATAATATTGATTTCATATAAAATTATTAAAGTTGGTTATTATAGCCTATTTGTTGACAGAGTAATAAATTACAGTAGTAATAAGTTTTGTATTTAATATAAGTAAAACATTCATAAAATGTAATATGGGCATGCACAAAGGCAATTTTGTTTTTTGGCAGTTTTTTACACCATCCACCCAACCTTATAACCCCCATTTCAACTACCAAACAAACCGATGTACTATTTAATCCCCCATTTCAACTACCAAACAAACCGATGTACTATTTAATCCCTCATATTACCAAACTCATCCAAACCAAGTACTACTTAATCCCTGTTGGGCCCGGAGTGTCTCCATGAATTTGGTTACACGATGCCACTCCCTGCGGCCGCTCTAAAAACAGACTTGCGGGTGCGATGTCGAATGCCATAAAAGACTTAATTGAAACCCTTCCTACCACCCATTGGTTTTAGGAGAGATGGTGGAAAATCGGTCCGACAATCCCCCTCCATAAATGTCACATCACTGTGAGGCCGCCCTCCATACATAATACTTCATGCTATCTTATCCCCTTCTTATTTACACCCTCAAAACTCATCGTGCATCTAATCGAGAAGAGTTAAAATAAAATGCAAACATGTGTGCTTCATAATTGTTGGCTAGTGGATAATACCCTTATTAATTCTTCTAACATACCCATTGTCTTTGTACAGGACTGCATGGACAAACCTCCAATGGAGCTTTAATGGCGTGGTGTCATCGAAATTAAGATAGAAAAAGTATCACAGACAGAGAAGGGGTGAGAAATAAAAGCAAGAATGCAATTTTGTTCGATGGTGAACATTATACTCCCTTATATTGGTTGAAATAGTGCAGGTCTCACCCTTGTAATACATTTTTGGTACGGATGACTTCACTTTTTGGTGGAATGACTCCACTTACGCAAGTCTATGTGGTTAAATCTTCCAAATACGAAGGGACCTAATTGTTCTCCAAAGATATATATATATCTCACAGAACATGAGAGTACAGGGCTGCCTAGCTGGCCTTTGCAAGTTGACCAATTTCAACTAAATCTGCACATATTGTAAGTTTATAAATGACCAAAGAAAGCTCTTGTATCTTATTTATGAATGATGTCATCCCACCAAAAAGCGATGTCATTCGTATCAAAAGTGTATTACAAGGGTGAGGCCTGTTGGTAGTTTGAACGATGCATCGATCCCGCCATTGCTTCCGTTGTGCCGGCGTGCACAAGGCCCAAACTTCTGGGGAGTATCCAGGGAGTCCACCACATTCATCGGGCCCAATATACATTAAATGACTCATATCCACTTAAAAGGCTAAGCCTTGTAAGTGGTGAGTCATCCAATTGTATATTAAGGTCCAACCCTTTTTCTATTTTTCCAATGTGGGACTTAACCTTCACACATGTTCCAACAAATCTCCCCCTCATGTGTGAACCGTTCATTGAGCCTTGCCCGTTTCTTTGCATCCAAACTCCCCCTTGATTCTGATCTACTACTCTTTGACACTAAGCTTTTTCCGCACCAACTCCATCAATCCAAAGCCAACATACTCCATTGAGAGCCAACGTGCCCTTTTCCATGCACCATGCTCTCCCACGAGTAACTATTGGGTTTTATCCCGCTCCTTCCTGAGTTTCCGTGCAAGCCCATTCACGGCGTGCAGAGAGTCTTCCCATAGATCGTCAGCCATTGGCTCTGATACCACTTGTTGGTAGTTTGAACGATGCATCGATCCCGCCATTGCTTCCGCTGTGCCGGCGTGCACAAGGCCCAAACTTCTGGGGAGTATACATGGAGTCCACCACATTCATCGGGCCCAATATACATTAAATGACTCATATCCACTTAAAAGGCTAAGCCTTGTAAGTGGTGAGTCATCCAATTGTATATTAAGGTCCAACCCTTTTTTCTATTTTTCCAATGTGGGACTTAACTTTCACACATGTTCCAACAAGACCTACATTATTTCAACTAATAAAACGATGGGTAATGTTCACCATCTTTTAATGAGTGGGTTTCTGTTCTTACTCCTTTGTTTTTTTTTTTTTTTGAACTGATGTTCTTACTCCTTTGTTCTTCCCCTCTTTTTTCCCCATCCCTTTGTTCCTTCCTTCTCTCTCTCTTCCCCGTACAAAGTGAGGTGTGTGTATGTGAAGGAGGGTAAGTCTGCTACCTATTAATACTTGAGGTTCATTGTCTAGAATAGTCTAATGGAATATAAGAATATCTAATAAAATCAAAATAAATCCCACAATTAATTAGACATATTCTAAGCATATCCAGTAAAATCTTTGCCTATTAATTTCATGATAGTCCATCCTAAAATAAGACGCCAACTCGCCCACCGTCCGGATAACCCTCACTTGGGGCCCAATTCTCTACACGTACACAAAAAAGTGTGCTACTTAATTTCCCGATAAGCAAATAAATATGCTTCCTAAATCCTAACGGTAAGCGGGCCACTGTATATTACATTCATAAAAGGGAAAATTTCAAAAAACCCCCTGAACTTTGCACTCAATGTCTCAAAACTCCCTGAACTTAACGAAACTTCAAATTACCCCCCAAACTTTCACTCCGCTAATCAATTTACCCCCCACCGTCTACTTCTGTCAAATGGGTAACGGAAATCGCTGATGTGGAGTTGGATGGGCGTTAACCTGTCTACCACTGTGTTTTCGTCACTTTTCGGACCAAATCTCGACGATCCGAACCGTTAGATGTGTTTAAAACGTGTTTTTGAGGTCCACCGCGAGGATTTGTTAAAAAAAAACACTCGGAAGGGGTTGATCGGAGCAGTTTTTGCTAAAAACGCTTTAGCAAAAACTGCTCTGATCAACCCCTTCCGAGTGTTTTTTTTT
>JAXBDA010005219.1:0-25350 GCA_036023075.1 Gaultheria prostrata
ATGTAGAGACTCACACCGCAGGGTTCAAACCTTCACGCCACACGGTGCTAGCTGCGATTTTCTGCTGAAGCAATTTCGTAACCGCCAAAATTTCTCCGGCTTCTTCGTTCTTTGTTCAAAGCCGATTGGTCAGTTACCTTTCAGAGGCAAACCGACTACCCTGCCTGCATTGTTCTTCCTTGACCCCAAAAATTTCCGATCAAGTTGCGCATAGTAATGGCAAATTCCGGCGATGATCAAGATCGACATACCTCTTCCGGCGAGAAGTCGCCGCCGTTGGTGCATGCAAGAGAAGAACCAGCCGTTGATTCAACCATGGGTAGTCCGTCTTTGCCGATTTCGGGTGAGGCTAGTGCAACCGAAGCGGTCTCAAGCGATATGGGGCACCGCACGGTGGAGATAAGTAGAGACGGTTCCCGTACGGCGGAAGCAAGCGGCCAGAATCCTCCCACGGTTGATTTGGGTGGTGAGATATCACACACGAGGGTGCTTGGTGGCGGCGCAATGGAGATGGGTGAAACCCATGGCCCGTTTGGTAGTAATGTTGCCCCGATGGGTAGCGATGGCAGTCCGGCAGTTGCGGGCGAGTTTTCGGTGAGCGGCGGCGTTGATGATCGGCCTACAAGAGGTGACAATGCAGCCATGCAAGGTGGCGAGAGCAGTTTTGGGCCCATGGTGGTTGACGTGTCGGACACGGGAATGCAGGTTTCTGAGATGGAGATGGATATTGAGGGTGTGCAGGTAATGGTTGAGCAGAGACCCGCCGGGGAGGGTGTAGACACTGGTTCTCAGGAGAGTTTAGTTCCCAGTGATCTTTGAAGCGCTTTTTTGGTTCCCGGTGAACAGGAAGGACCTGGGGGAGGAGACGGTGGTAGTCGAGGAGGCTCAGGGCTCAAGTAGCAGTGGTAAGGAGGTGGACGTTAGAGAGGAGGCACACACCGAGGTGGTTAGACCCACCATGACAGCTTCTCGGGTTTTTAGGGGTTTGGCTCAGTCACTGGGCATAGGGAGTACCGGCGGTGGAGAGAGTTCAGACCCACCAGTTGTTCCTACCGCAGTTGGTTTTTCCCGGACTCCAGGTTTTGGCTTGGCTGACACACTGGAGGGAGGGAGTGACGAAGACTTGGCACGGATTCTTCGGGAGGATCCGACTTTTGCTGAGGTGCTGGAGGAGAGAGTGCCTGGGCACGTTCAGGACGTGGTTCTGGAGGAAAGACAGGGAGGAATTGAGGCTGCAGGAGAGCCGTTGTCCATGGCGGCAGAGGTGCAGATAACTGAGAGCAGCAAGGCCCCGTTTACTCTAGAGACTTACGTGCCACGGGTGCACTTCTTTATACCGCTGGGGTGTGACGTGTACTCGCCGATACACCTGTTCTACTGTGAGACGACTTTGCGGAGGGACCCGGAGACCCATATCTCAGCACGTCCACTGGTATGCATTTCAGTTATTGCATTTTGATCACTGTATTTGCTTTTCATTCCTGTATTTGCACGCTTCCATTATTTTTTTTTGAAAACCAACGCTTCCATTATTGTTGCCTAAGAGACTTGTATTTACTTTCTGAATCAGCGGCACACCTCCTTGCCTGTGTACGGAGGTTCGTCAGATACCCTTGAGCGTTTTGAGAGCTTGCCAGGGGCAGTGAGAGAGATAGAAGTGGGCACGGGCTTCATGGAGTTTATTCGGCTTCTAGTGCCGACGCGGGCGGACCGCAGGCTGCTGAGGGCTTTGGTTGAGCGTTGGTGGGACACCACCAACACCTTTCACTTGAGGTTTGCTGAGATGATCGTGACGCCATTGGACTTTTCGGCGATCACTGGACTGAGAGTCGGCGGGGAGCCGATACCTTTTGATTCGGGGCTGTACAGGGACAGAGCGGCTATTAGGTACTTTCTGGGGAGAGAGGTAGGAGAGGGACAGCCCATGGTGCGGTTTGACCACTTGCCGGCCATATGTGACCACGAGCCAGAGTCGCCGACAGAGGCGGCTTAAATGGCTAGAGCTTACTTGCTGTACTTGTTTGGTGTGTCCCTATTTCCGAACAGGCGGAGTGGGGTTCACCTGGGTTGGCTCCCGGCACTGGCGGACTTGAGCAGAGTGTCGAGCTTGGACTTTGGAGGCGCGACACTATGCACTCTTTACTGCTTCCTGGGTTCTGTTAGCCACAACGAGGGGACGAGCCTCGGCTGTTTCTGGAGGGTGCTTGAGGTAAGACTTTACACGCTTTTTTTGCTTTCCAGTACTTTGAATATTGTCGTGTATATTGCTGCTTCTGTTTGCTGATGATGCCTTTAACCATGCAGGTGTGGGCTTATGAGGTGCTGGGGATGTATCCACCAGCCAACAGACATGATGATGAGGGCACGATGGCATTGGTATAAACGTGGGAAGGATAAACGACTTCCGCCGCTTCTTGAACCAGACTGACGGGAGTACGATACGACTTTGCATCTGCTTTAAAATTTGAGCTTTCTGTTTAGTATTCAATTTTTCTTGATGAAGTTGAAATTCCTGGAAGGTGAGGTGGCATGTCTTGGATGATGTCCCGGACAAGTACTTGAAGAGGAGCAGGGAGGTGACACGGGGACGGGTGCTGTTGGAGTCCCCGTACGGTTAGCAGTGGTAAATTTTCTTGATCCGGGAACTAGGGGTGCACATACCTCGGGCCGGGCCGGGTTCGGGCCGGGCTTATACTAGATACTAACGAGACTTGTGCATGCCCAAGCCCGGCCCATTAAGAATCGGGCTTCATTTTATATTCCAAAACCCAGTCCAATTAGAGTTTTATTTCCCGTACCCGCCCAACAAGCCCATTTATTTTTCTAAAGCGTGATGTCACAAACATAAATAAATCAACTACAACGATCACAAATTAGAATTCACAACGGGGAATACTTAGTTTTATGGTCTCGTAATACTATTAAAAACAAACCCATAAAACATTATGATTTTAATAGTTAAAATTGTCTCTCAAAAAGTAATAAAAGTAATCAAAAAGTGGTACTCTCCAACATCCATAAAGTGCTTGACATGCAAAAAAATTCCTCCGGTCTCTCCCTTGGTTTCTACGGGAGTACGGGATATGTATATAAATTCTATTACAAAAAAATAATATTATATTCGGGTCGGGCCGGGCCGGGCTGGGTTTTGATGATTTTCCCAAACCCATCCCATTAACTAATCGGGCTTAAAATTTCAACCCGGCCCAACCCTATAGGCTTAAATTTGTATCCCAAACCCTAAAAATATCGGGTTGGGTTGGGCGGGCCACCGGGCCGGTGTGCACCCCTACCGGGAACCAATCAATAATAATACCTGCAAAACGAAGAGGAAAATGTTTCTCTCTCTTGCCTCACTTAATTTGTTGCAAATATGAAGTCACATAAAAGTGATGGAACCATAATGCTCTTTGATAGACGGAGAGAGGATCAATTTCCTTATAGGTCATAATATTCACTCTCCATCAAAGTAGAATCAATTCAGGAAATTGTTTTCCTTAACCAATAACATAATATCTTAGTTCTAAAAGATATGAAAGATCTTGCCAAACCCACGATTAATATTGCCATATATGCGGGCCATAATAACTAAATTCCAAAATTTAGTCTTACACCTTTATCCTTTAAAGAAAATTGTGAGCACATTTTTCTTAGTCTTCCTCCTCAAAAGACTCAAAATATATGCCCTCGGAATCACATAGTTCGACTTCTCTCCTTCATTTTTTGTGATTTTTAAGCACATTTCATAGACATCACCAAAAAGTACATACAACTCATAGACATCGTTCATCTTATAAGCCTCGCAAGAAGTATATATACATGGGCCTTAATACCCTACGCTAACCATTCACACGTTTACAGGAAAAAATATACTGACAACTCTTTTTTGCTGGTTCATTTTGTTTACAAAAGTGCGATTAGTTGACATAATTTACCATGTTTGATTAAACTCATTTTGTTGAATTACCTTAAAATTCAAACCTTTTTTTAGCATGAGAAAAAAATACATGAGATTCCGACCCGGTATCAACCAAGGGCCGATATTTTGACTAATTCAGAATAACCTAAGTACATGTACCGTTTTATTGCTGGTACAGTGAGCTATTGACTCGTTCAAAGGGAGGAGAGCTGAACCATATCCTACGAATTATGGCTCTTCATAGTACTGCGTACCACCACACCACAGGAAAATAGGAAAAGGGCCCCCACAAAGCTTAATTATATAGGGCCAGACGTTGCAACCCGTAGAAGGGTTTAAGTTGACCCCAGCTACCGCGAGTCCGCGACGACTTCGTGTGGAAAATGGAAAATTTATGTCCCACAACTTTGAAAGGGAGATCCGCCTCATGTAAGATCCTTCTAATAACGTTATCATATTTTTGCTTTTCAAAAAAAAAAGGATCCTTTTAATAATCATCCAAACAAGCCATTACACACAAATCGTAAACATACATACATATACGTCTCCGTATAAGAAACGAGAAAAACATGGGTGCCGGCAGTGCTCATCTTAACCGTCCAGAAGTGTTTTTGACTGTCCGAATTTTAAAGAGAGAAAAAAGAGAGAGATCTAGGTCGTCCAAAACACTTTTTAACGGCTGAGATGCAAGCACGGACACCACGTCAACAGTACCGTAGAGAGAGAGAGAGAGAGAGAGAGAGGGAGGGAGAAATCTGCACCGTCCAAAACACTTTTGAACGGCCGAGATGCACGCTCAGGCACCACGTCGACTGTACCCTATATGCACCCAAAATGGTTTCCACAAGCACACAAAACTGAACTCGGAAAAACTTCAGTGATCTCAATTTTGCGAACACCAGACAATACATTTGACAGAAAATCTTCCCAAGTACCCAAAAAAAAAAAAAAAAGGAGAGAACAATCAAAGAGTCGTTCCATTTAAAAAAGTGAAGTTGATACAAATGACAACCACAATCGCAAAACACTTCCCGAAAGAGACGGTCAATGTAACAAAATAAAATGGGAAAAGGAAACAGAAACACGTATCGGCAAGACCGGCAGAATATGAATTGTGTTTGAACCAATAGGAAAAAATGAAAAGCCACACCTCAACCCTTCCAAGGAATTAATATGGAAGCAAGGAGAAGAAAGAAAAAGAATTTAAAGAACCACAACAGCAATCAAATGTAATGATTTTCCCAAATTACCCTCCTGAGTGGGAGACTGGCGTCGTTACAAACTGGCCATCTTTGTATACATGAACAAACTGCTGTGGCAATGCATGCTCGCCCTGCAAAATAACCTCAATTAATCATCCTCGTAGCTTAACGCGATTTCCCACTATAGTTTCAGTCAAGCTAACACAATTTATACCCGAATTACTTTTCATCGAAGAAAGAAAAGTAAAGGGTAACTAGAAGCAACATCTTTTAGTTACATATTTTGCCATTGCTCATTCCTAAAAATATCTTATAGACTTATAGTGAAAACATCCGTAGAGTGAGTCTTCGGATGAATACCTAAACAACTGGTGAAAAACAAAACAATTATAAGTGTGCTTGTGTTCGTAGGCCAAGACTACTGTCCTAACATGGAACAAAGTGCGTCGAGGACTGCATTCATAACATATTTGACAACTTTTCGGTTACAACTTCAGTCGAGACTATAAACCCCACATGACATGAACACATGCATACTGGCAAAACCAGAATGTATCATAATGAGGCAAAGCTCATTGCACAGAAAAGGCCCATAGAATTTGGAACATAGATTTTCTTATCTACTAGCTCATAGTATTTCTGATGCATTAAAGAAGACCACCCTACATGTTGCACATAGCCAATCCGGTATTGGCTTATAAGGATTTTAAATTAGAGAAAAATTGAGTAATTAATCAACTAAGGTATCCATAGCTTGAGATCTGAAGGCTATATTTGCAAGCAAAAGAACAAGAAAACCTACTGACAAATGGCAAAAAGTCAAAAACCATATTTAACCGTCCTAATCTGACACTTCGGACTTTTGACGTAAGGCTTAGTATTGTACTAACAGCAATGAATAATACCCAAAGCGAAACTTATAACCTACCCAGTCATCATCTGGCCCAGCACCAGGCACAAGCACATTGATTTCGCTCGACTTAGCTGTCGTTATAGAAGCCTCCAAGGACTCCTTGCTCATATATAATTGACAACCTGATGTATTATCCACTGAAATTGTTGGGGCTGAACCCTACAACAGCCAAAGAAAATTGATGGAACATAGATCATTGTGCAGTGATTCCAATTCCCACGGTAGCAGCAAGTAATTTCACAAATTGATCAGTCTCTAAACTTTGGGATGGCAGACAAGTCAATGACTTGAAACTTGTTTAGAAATCACCAAGATGTGAAGAAAAAAAATGGATACCTGGCATTGCACCTCAACACCATTGCAATTGACGATCTCGCAAGCAGCTACAACATCCTGTCTCCAAGGTACATTAAATAAGAAATACCACTCGGCAAATGTTGTTACTAACTCAATATCAGTTTTTCAGTTTTTCATCTTGCTCTTACTAACCGTGAATACGATCCCCATCTTGGTGCATTTATCAACGGTTATGTTGTTTACCTTCCCTGCACATTGTTAGATTAAGGATGAGCTCTTCGTGGTTCTTAAATACGAATGTTACTTAAACAGTCTCTATTTTTGCAAAAAGATTATCATGATAATGATAATAACAAAAGTGCCTATGAAAAAACAAAAACACCTTTGATCTGTAAAACAGAGTCTTTGCATCCAAAAACGTAAACTGACTGCTTTGCATCACAGTCATCAATCACTAAGTTCTTCCTTCCAATTTGATTCTCAACTACACACCTGCACAAGAGACAATGCAATAAGGAAGAAATTGAAGATAAACTATATTAGATAGGAGTTATGAAGCATATTATAAGATAAGAATAACTATGTACTCACTTTCGAACTTGAAGCTCTAGCTTGGGAGGTCCTGCTTTAGAAAAAGAGCGAGAACTAGTTCCACTTTCTTTTTCACCTGCACCAACAATGCCAGTTCTATCTGCACGGTTCTTGGTTTTCATATCATCTGTGACCTTTCTCAACCCTAGGAGGCAACAAAATCATCTGAAAATGCCCAATGAACCATGCTAGAGAGATAAAAAAAAAGCAATAGAGAAAAAGAGTAACTACCTGCTGTGGCGGGCTTCCCCGTATTAATTTCTTGAAACACAGCAGCCATCCCAACCTTCGGGCGCGATGATGAAGACTGTGGAGATTCTGGACTAAAGAGTGATGCTGGTGGAGGCGGTGGAGGAGCAGGGCCTCTTGACGCAGGAGCTTTTGCTGGAGCAGAAACAGTTGTTTTTCCTGTGGCACTCCAAACGGGGCCCAAAGGATATTGACTCTTCACATAATCCCTCAAACCTGGTACATAGAGCTCCTTCAGAGCTTTAGCCAACTCCACATGATTTGGGTCTTTATTTCTGTACTCAACAAGAACCTTCGTAGAGCACACAAAAACAAAAAGTAATACTTACCCATAACTGCTTCCTAGTTTGCTTCAACAAATTACTATCAAATGTCATACAGGCAAAAATCGATATATCAACATTACATACACCTCAGTGTTGAGGTTCTCTCTCTTTTCCCGATATTTACTGGATAAGAGTTCTAGACATGAATGTGCTGCTCATCATACATGGAAAATGAGTATGGCTAGAATGTAGATAATAAAAATGATATATGAGGTTCTCTCTGTTTTGCTAAGACAGGAAAGTTCTTCAATAATGAAGCTAATTCACCATGTTCCATCCATGTCAAAAATCACAACTGTTAAAGAAGACCAAGAACATGGAAAAAATTTCATTCACAACACCAAGAACATGGAAAAAATTTCTTATCTAGCTCATAGTATTTCTGATGCATTAAAGAAGACCACCCTACATGTTGCACATAGCCAATCCGGTATTGGCTTATAAGGATTTTAAATTAGAGAAAAATTGAGTAATTAATCAATTAAGGTATCCATAGCCTGAGAACTAAAGGGTATATTTGCAAGCAAAAGAAAAAGAAAACCTACTGACAAATGGCAAAAAGTCAATAACAGTGTTTAACCGTCCTAATCTGACAAATTAGCAGCTGTCAAATGGAGAAGAGACGAATAAATGATGAAGAGGAAGGGAGGGTGTAACGGTAAGAATTGGCTTTCTCTGACTAAAATAATTATAATGGGGGAGGAAGAGGATTTGATTCTACAATTTGGTTTGATCGAAGGCCAGCGTGGGGCCAAGGTGTTCGTTGTTGTTTGCAGAGGAGAGAGAGAGAGAGAGAACAGCGTAGAATGCAGGTGATGTTGATCTATCGGAAATGGCTACAATACACACCCTTTTTTTTTTATTGCATATCATATGCACCCATGTTATCTATCGTTGGATCTTGAAAAGTTACGAATCGATTACAAAAAGTTACGAACAGATTACTTGTTAACCTGAGCAACAAGTGACCTAATAAATTGGAAAAAAAAAAGAAGGTAAATTTCACCTACCTCCCCTGATATTTTTGACAAACACAGAGACCTCCTCTACACTTTTTGAAATTCCACTTATCCTTTCTTACTTTTCAAACTAATTGTCAAATTCTCCCCTACCATTACTTTAAGGCTAACAGTGTTAAGCGTGAAATGATCATAGTACCCATATATATCTTCCACCCTAAAAAAAATTATTTTTAAAAAAAAAGAGTGGAAAAAGGTTTTTAAAAAATTAAACTGTTTTTCATTTAAAAAAAAAAAGTATCAAAGAGAATTTTTTTCAAAAAAATTGCTTTTTAAAATTTTTTGTTGAAAATAGTTTTTCGAGGGAAAAAAAATTTGAATTTTTTTTTTAAACAGTTTTTTGGATAAAAACTAATTTTTTTGTAAACAGTTATTTTAAAAGAATAAAGTTTTGAAAAATAGTTTTTTTTTCAAAAGTTCGAAAATAAATTTTGAAAGAAGGTTGTTTAAAAAACTAGTTTCAAATTAGTGTTTTTTTTTTCCTTCAAATTTTTTTCAAAAAGTATATTTTTTAAAAATATTTCTCTTTGATACTCCCTCCGTCCCACAAAGTTTGTCCGGCACAGAATACTAGGGATAAAAAAAACTAGTTCTTTGTAAAAAAAAGTTAAGTTTTTCCAACAAATAATAGAACAAACATTAATCTATTAATCGGTGCAAAAAAATTATTTTCTATCTTGACAAAAGTCTTTTTTTTTTTTGAGTCATTGGACTCCGTGCCGGACAAACTTTATGGTACCGATGTAAAGATACCAAAATGATACTTAGCACATGGTGGGCCCACTTTTCGGGTCCGCATGACTAATCTGAACCGTTCAATAATTTTAAAATAATTTTTTGACTACCTTGGAAAAAAATCAGCTTAATTCGATATGCATAAGTGATTCATCCAAACTTCAAATTTGTCATTCAGAATTCAGGATCCTGAATTCTGAATGAAAAACTTGAAGTTTATTTTAAAACTATTGAATAGTTCAAATTATTTGTGCAGGACCCAAAAGTGGGCCCCGAAATTTTTAAGGGTTTAAATTTTCAACTTTCACCATAGCTATAATTTGGGCTGAATAAGTTGCACTATTATTATATTTTGGAAAAATTTAATAAGTTTAAATTTTCAAATAAGTTGCATCATAGTTATAGTAAAAGTGTTTTCAAATTTTTTTAAGGAAGAGAGGCCGAAATTAATATCTAAAATTAGCTTAGATTAAAAATTCCTTCTTCTTTCTTGTTCTTTTTGAAAATTGAAATTAAAATTATTGTTAAACAAACTCATTTACAGAATCAAAACACATTGGTCTCAACGATTACTAAGGCCATATAATATAAAAATATAATAAAAAGTCAAAGCTTAATATTTTTTTTAGTATTTTGAAGACTGTTTGAAGCACATAATGTCAATTTTTTTTTCTTTTTCGTATTTTTAAGAAAATATATATTTAATATATTACACAACACTTTTACTTACAGAGGAAATAGTAACATAACTGTTTATCATTGATTAAATGTGTTATCTATAGTAATTGAATATAAAACTGGTTGCAGTGTTCTCTCCAACTGTAAGAACCCCTTAAGCAGTCCCACATCGGGAAGTTGATATACTAACATGTGGTATATAAGGATTCATCACTAGCTACTGTATAATTTGAGGTTAACTTTTTGAGCCACGTGGTTAGGCTAACCGTAAGCAGGTCAGCTGGAGCGGGTCGTTATATTAACCGATTCCAAAATCTATTAGATAGGTTTGATTACACTAATCGATGTCGATTGTCAACCATATTTGATAACTCAATTTCGGAGACCACTTTCCTCGATTACCCCATTATTGTGTTGTGTAATCAATTATAGAATTGATTACGTATTCGATTGTTCCCAACCTTTTTTATAACTCAATTTTGAAGACCATTTAATCAATTACGCAATCGATTACGAATCATTTTGTAAAAAGTTACGATTTTTTGTCTAAAAGTTATGAAACGTACAAAAATGTTACGAATCATATTTGTGAAAAGTTACAAATTTTTGTCTAAAAGTTACGAAAAGTACAAAAATGTTATGAATCATATCTGTGAAAAGTTACGAATTTTTATCTTAAAGTTACGAAATGTACAAAAATGTTACGAATCATATTTATGAAAAGTTACGAATTTTTGTCCAAAGTTACGAAATGTACAAAAATGTTACGAATCATATTTATGAAAAGTTACGAATTTTTGTCCAAAGTTACGAATGTACAAAAATGTTACGAATCATATTTAAGAAAAGTTACGATTTTTTATCACAGAGTTACGAAACCCATGAAAAGTTATGAAACACAAGAAAAGTTACGAAACGAAAAAAAATGTTACGAATCATATTGTCTAAAAGTTATGAAATGTTAGTATAAAAGTTACAAATTACACGAAAATGTTACGAATGACCGGTTCTCCAAGTCATTTATTATGAGGTGACGCAATATGGACCATACAATGGGTGCATATCGTACACACTTAAAAGGGATGTGTATTGTAGATTTTTCCCGATCTATAATAAAATCAAGAGATCATTATTAGGAATTTAGACTCTATAAACTCATTATTACACCGATAATCAGAATCCAGGCAATTGCTTCACTACAGGAGTAATATAATTAGTCAATTACTATACTTATATAGCAGTCGGTGACTCGGGTGTTGCTCCAGCACCCTCACCCTTACCGATCACACATTTCTATCAGTATTTTGTTAAAATCACACCCAAACACGAAAATAATTTCAATGAAAAGGTTATTCGTAACGCCGCGTTACAAATAACCGCTGCGTTGAAAATTTTCTCTACCACAAACACATATGCACTCACACTCACAAGATATTTGGTGGATAAAGAGTACTGAGCTCCACAAAATGTGTGATGGCGGTGCCCCCAACTCCCTTATCTAATACAGTGAGTGGAAGTAAAGAGAGTTTGGGTAAAATTATTGTTATTGTCTTGAATTTCGGGGTTTTTGTTTGTTTTTTTTTTTTGCATCATTTGTATCAAATTTTTCAGATTAATTATTTATCTTGACTAGTAAATTTTAAAAAGAAAATTATTTAATTAATTGTAAAATTAAAATATGACTTTCACTATATTTTATTCGATTTTCCTACTCTTTTTAATTTTGATTTATATTTTACACTTTTCAGCTTCTTCATCCTTGAAGTTTTGCCCAAAAACTAAGAAAATTGTTTTTTTAAATCACCACTTTTACGAATAATTAATAAAATCCAATTAAAATGCGTTAACATAGAGGTTATTATAGAAAGATAATACTCCATATTATTTGATACTCACAGTTACCTTTATTATTTCTCTTACTTTTGAAAGAGAAGTAGAAATGAAAACAATAAGTAACTAAACGAAACAATTTCTCCAATTCCATTTACAAGAGCGAAACCAGTTAGGAAAAATAATTCAGTGTCATTTCAAAGAGTAAAAAGAGTTTCAGTTGCAAGAGAGAGTAGTTTAGAAGAAACTTAAGGGTTCCTTCAACAGAGACAGGTTAGGCTGCTAACGCTTTAGGACTAGTGGCCTGTTGGCCATATGCCATGGGCCACGGTCCCAATGCTTCCATTTGTCCAAACTTGAAGAAAGGGAGGGGTTCAGTCCAGTCCAAACCAAAGAGGAGAAGAAGTTTTCCTTCTGGTTGCGCCACTCTCTGTCCAAAAAATTCAATAAATACAAAAAATAAACCATTTAGTTTATAAATATTGCAGTACTAAAAATTTCAAACTTCAATTACAATAGGGACGGCAAGTGGTGGCTAGCTCATGCAATAGAGGTCTTGGATGCTCAACATCCCGGGATCGAGTCTCATTCCTCCTCCCCATGTAATACATTATAAATGACTAATGACAAAAAAAAAATTACAATAGGGACGTGTTTGAGACCGGTTCAATTTGAGTTAAAAGTTATAGTATTAAAACGGAAGACCTAAAGAAAAGATGACCAACTTTTTCTTGACTCAAAGTCTTCCCCGTTGAACCAGACATCCAAACCGTGCAACTTAAGGCATGAACATTCAAAGAGACGTGCTTTTACACTTGGAAGAAAAAGCTCCATCTTTAATTAATGATTTTTCAAGTTCTGTTTTTCAAAAATAAACTTTTAATAAGGATATTCAACGACAACAAACTTGAAAGGCGTACCCCAATCTATCAAGATAAACTTCCTTGATCCGGGAACCAATCAATAATACCTGCAAAACGAAGAGGAAAAGGTTTCTCTCTTTCGCCTCACTTTGTAGCAATTAAGTCACTTTTATAGGCAGAGAGAAGACCAATTTCCTTATAGGTCATAATATTCACTTTCCATCAAAGTAGAATCAATTCAGGAAATTACATTTCTTAACCAATAACACACTCCCTCCGTCCCAATTTGTTGGGCATGTTTACCTTTTTGGACGTCTTAAAAAATTGTCTATATCTCATAATTTATAATGTTTTTTATGATTTCGCAATCTTTGTTTAACAAAATTAATTGAGATCTATCAAACAATATTCATATTGAATATAAAAAATTTATAAATTAAAAAATATCGAGAATTTTTTGAACTTTCCAAAAAAGAAAACAGACATAAGAAATTGGGATGGAAGAAGTAATATCTTGGGTCTAAAAGATACGGAGGATCTTGCCAACCAACGATTCATATTACCATGTGTGTGGGCCATAATAACTAAATTCCAAGATTTAGGGGGTGTTCCGCTAAGATTGGTTTTTTGGTTTTTTGACTTTTTTATGTGAGAGCTCGAAAAACGCATAGCTTTTTATAGTTTTTTATGTGATGTATTGTGAGGGGATGACCTGTCTCGAAAAACGTAATAAACTGGCTTTTGATTTTTTGAGTTAGTGGAACGGGGCCTTAGTCTCACAGCTTATCCTTCAAAGAAAACTGTGAGCACATTTGTCCTAGTCTTCCTCCTCAAAAGACTCCAAATATATGCCCTCAGAATCACAGGAGTAATTGAGTAATGCTTACACACCTCACATTCACATTTCCGCTCACACTCTATTGTGTGAAACCTTCCTCGGGACAAATGATCGTAGCCGCTCAATTGTTTAAAATATTTTTTTTAAGGGTCATTGCAAAAATCAGCCCAGTCAAATATCAGTAAAGGCTCGATTGATTCGTTCAAGTTTCGGTTTCTGAATCAAACGGACCAAAACTTTAACAAACTTATCAAGCTTTTACCGATATCTAACTAAGCTGATTTTTTTCTGAAACCCTTAAAAAAATATTCTAAACAAATTGAGCGGCTCCGATCATTCATGTGAGACCCCGAAGTAGGTCCCACACAATGGGATGTGAACGGGTGTGAGCGAGGAGGGTGTGCCTGTAGACTTATTGCACATAATTCGACTTCTCTCCAACTTCTTACCCTCCAATCTCCTTCATTTTTTGTGATTTTTAAGCCCATTTCATACTTCATAGACATCGCGAAGAGTACATACATCTCATAGACATCGTTCATCTCATAAACACGTTTACAGGAAAAATTATACTGACAACTCTTTTTTGCCCGTTCATTTTGTTTACAAAAGTGCGATTAGTTGACATAATTTACCATGTTTGATTAAACTCATTTTTTCCTGCATGGTGGAGTATTTTACAAGGCCTACAGATGAACGGTCAAATGACTCGCGAAGACTTGAGACGACTCACAAGTTCAAATCAAAATTGTCAATCCCGCACAAATAACCAATAAACTTGAAGCGGGGAAATAAAATGAATTCTAATACTTTGATATACCTTAACATTAGTACTAATAACAAATTAAGATGATTAACATATTACAGAATCCAAATTTTGTTAAATTACCTTAAAATTCAAACCCTTTTTATAGCAGGAGAAAAAAATACATGAGATTCCGATCCGGTATCAACCAAGGGCCGGTATTTTGACTAATACGGAACAACCTAGGTACAAGTACCGTTTTATTGCCGGTATAGTAAGGTATTGACTCGTTCAAATGGAGAAGAACTGAATCCATATCCTATAAAAATTATGGCTCTTCTTCCTAGCACTGTGTAGTGTGTTCCACACCACATGCAACTAATTATTCATACTGAACGCATAGCAACCATAGGAAAATAAGGAAAAGGGTCCCCCACAAAAATATATAGGGCCAGACGTTGCAACTTGCAACCCGTAGAAGGGTTTAAGTCCACCCCCCGAGCTACCGCTAACGACGTGTGGAAAATGGAAAATTTATGTCCCAAGACTTTTGAACGACCCGGATGTGGACACCACGAATCAACACCTACCCTATTTGCACCCAAGTTTTTTTCTCAGGAGATCCCCCTGATCATATAAATAACAATGGTACTGATTGTTTGTGAGTGTGGTGTGCATTATTCAGTAATGGCGCTGCCTTCATCAGAGTCACATGTTTACGTGATCAATATTGATTCAGTGGAAAACAAGGCAGAAGAAGAGAAGGATCTCAGCTATTACCTCCCACTTTATAAAGCTATAATCAGAGAAGACTGGGCGATTGCAAAGAGATTCTTTGATCTTGATCCAAACGCACTCACGGCCAGAATCACGAGACAATCGAACACGCCGCTCCATGTGGCTGCAGCAGGGAGTTCGATCCATTTCATGCGAAATCTGGTGGAATTGATGACACCAAAGGAAGTAGCGCGACCCAACGCGGGTGGTTACACAGCATTCCACAGAGTTGCAGGAATCGGAGACGTTGAGATTGCCAAGTTGCTATTCGAGAAGAACCCTGACTTGCCTAATATGTGGAACCACGCCGGAGAATTACCTCTCCATTTTGCTGCTATGTTTGGCCACAAGCATATGGTTCACTACTTACTCAACATCACCAATGACGGTCATGATATAGAGCCAAAACCATTTGAAGGCGACTCGGGCGCTCGGCTTATGAGCTCCTTAATAACCAGCAGATTATTTGATGTGGCTTTGCTTCTGCTTCGGCGCCATCCTAACTTGGCAGTTTCTGATCCCTCTCCTTTGAATGAGATAGCACAGATGCCGTCTGCATTCTCAAGCGGAGCTCGTTTCGACTTCCTGCAACGCTTCATTTACAAGAATGTTCCTCTCAAGTCAGAAATTCCCTCTAACGTTTCTGGGCTGTGGAAGGTCGTCGATTTTATAAAACAAAACCCAATCAAATTACTATTAATTCCAAGTGCAGCAACGCAGATGAAGCACATTCGGGAAACAAAACTGATGCACCATCAAATGCTGGAGCTCCTCAGATTCCTTTGCAGAGAGATTATCAAGCTGAACAACAACGAAGCCGTGTCAAGACTAGTACCACCATTCCTTACCGCGGCTAGGTCTGGGATTCATGAAGTTGTGGAGGAGATTTTGGTTGCATTTCCTGATGCGATCCATTATGCCGACGAAGAGGGCAACACCATATTACATCTTGCAGTTATTAATCGACACGAGAACGTTTACAACCTCATCTACCAGATGAGATACGACTGTAAGAAATTCTTATCCATTCTCACGGCCCAGGGTAACAAAAGTTTGTTGCATTTGGCTGGAGAATTGGCGCCTAAACACAGACTGGATCTCGTTTTTGGCGCAGCCCTACAGATGCAGCGTGAAATGCAGTGGTATAAGGAAGTGGAAAAGTTTGTGCCGCCTTCACACAAAGAGCTGAAGAACGACGAAGGGGAGACGCCCGGGATGGTATTTACAAAGGCACACAGTGCGCTGGTGAAGGAAGGAGAGCAGTGGCTGAAAGACTCGGCAGGGTCATGCATTGTGGCGGCAACCCTCATTGCCACAGTGGTGTTTGCAGCGGCCATTACAGTACCAGGTGATTACGGTGACCATGGCATCCCAAACTATTGTAACCATCCCCTTTTCACAGTCTTTGCCATATCAGACACCTTCTCTCTCTTTTCATCGCTCACTTCACTGCTCATGTTCTTGTCTATCTTCACGTCTCGGTACATGGACTTCGATTTTCTCACTCAGCTGCCCATGAGGATGACAATTGGTCTTATAACCTTGTCCCTCTCCATAACATCCTTGATGATAGCTTTCATTACCACGCTTTATCTTGTATTCATTCAAAGTCCAGCAAAACTATGGGTTCTAATTCCAGTGGCAACAATGGCTTTTTCTCCCGTCGTTATATTTGTGTCCAGGCACTATCCCCTTCTCGCGGACATGATTAAGCCCACGTTTTGGCCTGGCATTTTTGGGAAGCAAGGTGAACGTATCCTCGCATAGCCCAAACAAAGGGGAAACTGGTGAGTTATTTTGGAGTTATGGGATAAGAGTTAGAATAGTGAAGGTCGTGGTTATAATGCTCGTTAATTAGAGGTAGCGGGTTACATCTTGTTATTCCTACAAATATGCATGTAATCTAGTATTTTGATTATGAGTGAATAAAATTTCAAAGTCTTCTCAAAAAAACAAAAAAATCGTAAATGCACAGCAGCAACCCCAAATCCCAAAAGCAGTTCCCACAAGCTCACAAAACTGAACTTGGAAAAACTTTCAGTGATCCATTTAAAAAATGAAGTTGATACACTCAATGTAACAAAATAAAATGGGAAAAGGAAACAGAAACACGCATCGGCAAGACCAGCAAGCAGAATATGAATGCATACAGAGACCAGTGTTTGAACCAATAGGAAAAAAAGAAAAGCCACGCCTTAACCCTTCCAAGGAATTAATATGGAAGGAAGGAGAAGAAAGAAAAAGAATTTAAAGAACCACAACAGCAATCAAATGTAAAGATTTCCCCAAATTACCCTCCTGAGTGGGAGACTGGCGTCGTCACAAACTGGCCATCTTTGTATACATGAACAAACTGCTGTGGCAATGCATGCTCGCCCTGCAAAATAACCTCAATTAATCATCCTTGTAGCTTAATGTGATTTCCCCCTATTAGTTTCAGTCAAGCTAACACAATTTATACCCGAATAACTTTTCATCGAAGAAAGAAAAGTAAAGGTAACTAGTAGCAACATCTTTTAGATACGTATTTTTCCATTGCTATAGTGAAAACATCCGTAGGGCGAGTCTTCGGATGAATACCTAAACAAATGGTAAAAACCAAAACAAATAAAAGAGTGCTGGCGTTCATAGGCCAAGACTACTGTCCTAACATGGAACAAAGCGCATTGAGGACTGCATATGAGCATTCACAACATATTTGACGACTTTTCAGTTACAACTTCAGTCGAGACTATAAACCCCACATGGCATGAACACATGCATACTGGCAAAAGCAGAATGTATCATAATGAAGCAAGACTCATTGCACCGGAAACGGCCATAGAATTGGAACATACATTTTCTTATGTAGCTCATAGTATTTCACTATTTCTGATGCATTAAAGAAGACCATCCAACATGTTGCACATAGCCAATCCGGTATTGGCTTATAAGGATTTTAAATTAGAGAAAAAATGCGTAATAAATCAATTAAGGTATCCATAGCTTGAGATCTAAAGGGTATATTTGCAAGCAAAAGAACAAGAAAACCTACTGACAAATGGCAAAAAGTCAAAAACAGTATTTAACCGTCCTAATCTGACACTTCGGACTTGTGACGTAAGGCTTATTATTGTACTAACAGCAATGGAAAATACACAAAGCGAAACTTATAACCTACCCAGTCATCATCCGGCCCAGCACCAGGCACAAGCACATTGATTTCGCTCGACTTAGCTGTCGTTATAGAAGCCTCCAAAGACTCCTTGCTCAGATATAATTGACAACCTGATGTATTATCCACTGAAATTGTTGGGGCTGAACCCTACAACAGCCACAGAAAATTGATGGAACATAGATCATTGTGCAGTTATTCCAATTCCCACGGGAGCAGCAAGCAATTTCACAAATTGAATCACCAAAATCAGAATCTCTAAACTTTGGGATGGCAGACAAGTCAATGACATGAAACTTAACTTAGAAATCACCAAGATGTGAAGAAAATAAATGGATACCTGGCATTGCACCTCAACACCATTGCAATTGACGATCTCGCAAGCAGCTACAACATCCTGTTTCCAAGGTACATTAAATAAGAAATACCACTCGGCAAATGTTGTTACTAACTCAATATCAGTTATTCAGTTTTTCAACTTGTTCTTACTAACCGTGAATACGATCCCCATCTTGGTGCATTTATCAACTGTTATGTTGTTTACCTTCCCTGCACATTGTTAGATTAAGGATGAGCTCTTCGTAGTTCATAAATACGAATGTTACTTAAACAGTCTCTATTTTTGCAAAAGTGCCTATGAAATAAAGAAAAACACCTTTGATCTGTAAAACAGAGTCTTTGCATCCAAAAACGTAAACTGACTGCTTTGCATCACAGTCATCAATCACTAAGTTCTTCCTTCCAATTTGATTCTCAACAACCCACCTGCACAAGAGACAATGCAATAAGGAAGAAATTGAAGATAAACTATATTAGATAGGAGTTATGAAGCATATTATAAGATAAGAATAACTATGTACTCACTTTCGAACTTGAAGCTCTAGCTTGGGAGGTCCTGCTTTAGAGAAAGAGCGAGAACTGGTTCCCCTTTCTTTTTCACCTGCACCAACAATGCCAGTTCTATCTGCACGGTTCTTGGTTTTCATATCGTCTGTGACCTTCCTCAACCCTAGGAGGCAACAAAATCATCTGAAAATGCCCAATGAACCAAGCTAGAGAGATAAAAAGCAAAAGAGAAAAAGAATAACTACCCGCAGTGGCGGGCTTCCCCGTACTAATTTCTTGAAACACAGCAGCCATCCCAACCTTCGGGCGCGATGATGAAGACTGTGGAGATTCTGGACTAAAAAGTGATGCTGGTGGAGGCGGTGGAGGAGCAGGGCCTCTTGACATAGGAGCTTTTGCTGGAGCAGAAACAGTTGTTTTTCCTGTGGCACTCCAAACGGGGCCCAAAGGATACTGACTCTTCACATAATCCCTCAAACCTGGTACATAGAGCTCCTTCAGAGCTTTGGCCCACTCTACATGATTTGGGTCTTTATTTCTGTACTCAACAAGAATCTTCATAGCGCACACATAAACAAAAAGTCAGCTTACACAAACAGAAAACGCTCTCCCAAGAACACCTACAGACTGCTATACACATTGCCAACAGTAATACTTACCCATAACTGCTTGCTAGTTTGCTTCGACAAATTACTATCAAATGTCAAACAGGCAAAAATCGATATATCAACATTACATACTCCTCAGTGTTAAGGTTCTCTCCCTTTTCCCAATATTTACTGGATAAAAGTTCTAGACATGAATGTGTTCTTCATCATACAAGGAAAATGAGTACGGCTGGAGTAGATAATAAAAATGATATATGAGTTAATTAACAAAGAGAAACTGCCATGTGTCAGTCAGAGAAGGTCCTAGCAATCGCATTGAAAAAACTCCAGCTACAAGCTCTTTCAGCACATCAGTAATCTTTTGACTTATCACAACTGTCTAGTTTCGCAAAATTGAGGGAAATGGAATATCTCATTTCACTGTTGGGATAACCGAACTTCCAAGATAGATTGTGGGCATTACCAGCCCTGTTTCGCTAAGACAAGAAAGTTCTTCAACAATGAAGCTAATTCACCATGTTCCATCCATGTCAAAAATCACAACTGTTATGAAGATCATTTGATTCATTCACACCACCAAGAACATGAAAAATCTTGAAATTGCTAGTGTTTCCATCGTGCCAAACAAATGAACAAATATTGAGACATTGCAAAAAGTAAAACGAACCCAAAAAATAAGATGGAGGGGCCATCAATCTTCATTCTCAATGAGGAATCCAATGACTAACCACCTCATTCATAAACCAAAGCACAATTTTTATATACCAAACTTAGCGTTCGACAGGGAAACATTACCGTGGAAACAAAACGGAACAAAGGGCAGCACAAAGAACCAATATACTGGATGAACGATTACATCCTAGTGGCGGGAAAGATTCTTCTATCCTCCTCCGGCTCATTGTAAAGCAAAGACATAATCATAATCTACTTTCATTTAATGAGACCAGCTAACTTGGAGACTGTAAGAGGGTAAAATATACCGGATACGTGGTATGAGTCTCGAAAAGACACGTGGAAAAAATGTTGTCGAAAGCGGACTAAAAATTAAATTACCCAATGTTCTAGACCGATGGACCCACTTCTATGGGTGTTGACCGATGGGGGTATGAGAGAACCCAAACCGATGGAGCAAGCCGATGGGGGTACCTAATTGGGATCATGGCCGATGGGGCAACCTGGGCAGCCAGCCCGATAGAGGTATTGGCCGATGGGGGGACTGTCCCCATGACCATAGAATCCCATTTTTTTTGTATTTTAACCCATTACCTTTAGAATCCAAATTTTTAATGCCATAAGACCATTGTTTATTCCTATTGTTCTCCTTTTTTTAAAGTCAAAACCGAGTGAGGCAATTGGGAAGTGAATTCAAGTCACAAAAAAATTCATATTTTTTGGAACATCTCATGCAACAAAAAAAACATTTACATGGCATTAACTTTGACCCAGCGTAGTTCGGGCACGAATCAACAAGTATCAAAATTAGGCCGAAATTTGACCCAATTGTGTCGCGGCCTGTCTCACTCAAGTCCTCGGATAAGAGGCGATAACGCGGGGATCGATTATGATATCCCGGAGAACGAGAACTTGATGAGGATAGACGTCGACTCCAAAACAAACCTGGACGATTCAGTCCGCCCCGGTCGACTTGGCAAGACCGGAGGGGAAGCCATTTAGAGGTTTGGTCGCGGTTCGACGCGACAGAGGAGGTCACGACCGTACCGCTTTCTCGGGATTACTGGAGATTTTGTGGTTTGGTGGCTAAGGACAAGGGGTCGCCGCGGAGAGGCGCCCGCGGAGTAGTACCCGCAGGGCACTCGCGGAGTACCACCTGCGGGTGTCGCGGGATCCGCGGCCAGACAGTACGGAAGGAATATTCGCGCACTATTTGTGCGACACGTGTCCGAACTTTATTAGTTCACTCGACCTAGAGGAAAGGTCGAGTGGCCTATAAATAGGACACTCTCCCCTCATTTGGGGGGGACTTTTAGAGAGAGAAGGAGAGAGCGATTCTAGGGAGAAAAACACTCCTCCTAGAGAGAAATTGCACTCGACTCTAGCTCTAATTGGGTGACGAATTCCTGCCAAGGGTCTTCCCTACTATTTTGCCTTGTTCTTCACCAGTCCATAGAATCTCCACTGGTCCCTTCTCACTAATCATCTACTATTCTCATCCCTAGTCAGTTTAATCTTGATTTACGTACCCTACGAATTTTACTATCTTACAGAGACTATCAGAAGTACCTTGTTATTGTAGAACTCAGCCATTTGCCAACTTTCTTCAACATGTGCAATAGGCATGCTCATACCTTGAAAGGGGATGCAAGTAAGGAACCAAAACGAAATAAAATATTATTTCAAGTGTTTGAGAAACATGTGAATATTTCCCTCACCGCAGTCTTTTCCTGTAAATGCAATCCAAGCCAGAGCTGTGAGACTGTCAGCAGCAGTTTTCAAGTGGTTAAAAAAATCAGATCGCCTTCCTTCTGTCATCTTATTAGCTTTCACTATCACTTCATTTAGTGGCTTGAGAAATTCAGCCAACCCAGCCATATCAGGTTTCTACAAAGTGAAAATAAACGATCAACATCCCAGTACAAGCACTTAAGAATACAAGTAAAAACAAAATCACGACAGAATTAAAAAAAAAAATTAATAACAGTTTTCCTCCAGTAATAAGCCTGCATCAATTATCAACATTCCAACTTCCAAGAGTACGAGAAGAATCTTCAGCACGATCAAAAATCAATTCATTGGATTCATTACCTAATAAATCTATAGTAAGAGTGAGTACAAGACTAGCACCTTAGAATACAAGTAAAAACAAATTTACAATAGCAATTGAAGTATTTTTTGTGACAACTTGGCTTCAGTAATCAATGGGCAGCAATTATCTTTGAGGGCCATTATCCTTCTTATACTCCCAGTTCTCAAACTCTTAAGACTACATAATAAAATCTTCATTACGAATGACACGTACTACCTGCTTGTAGGGACCGCTCAGCCGCATTCCAATCGTCAACCTGATACCAATCCATTAGGTCTCTAAACTTGTGTTTTTGTAAAGATTGTCTTAAACATTATGCAGACAAACATTCGAAACATAAATTGACGATTCTTCCCAGTACAGTGGATCCAAATTCACCTGATTATCTACATATTAATCCCAATCAGCACTCTTTATCACTTCCACATCAGAAATGACGATATCGAGACCTTAGTCACATACTTCTTTATCCCTACCAGCACTCGTGCTTTCAATCCTCGCTCACAAATTCAGTAGTTTGAGACGTTTTTGAATGAAGCTTTCACGCTCAGCTCGCGCATGCGCGTTATGTGACTTAGATGGAGACTCCCAGTACTCATATTAGGTACAGAAACATTACTTACAAAGCACATAACGGAGTGTGAACTGCGGCACGAAATTCAACAATATTCAACCTCGTGAATTTCAATAAATATCCGTAAAAAAAAGAAAATTACCCACAGGAAACCTAACCTGAGTTTGCTTGACCTTAACAAGAAGCTGTTTCTGAGCATCAAATGCCTCCGCCACAACCTTGGTCACATCCAAAACCTGTCCCCCAATCTTCTCCGCCGCAGCCGAAACCCTACCAATATACTCCCTCACCAGATCGTCGAACGCCACAATCGCCGGATCCACCGCCGCCGCAGCATCTCCACCGCTCTCCGGCGGCCGGAACCCGACCGAAATCGCCTCCAACCGCGCCACAGCCGATTCCAACCTCTCCACCAGCTTCTCCTCCATACTCGACTCCACTACCTTCTCTCCCAATCTCTCTCTAGAATTTCTCAGGTGGAACAGATCCGGTGTTGTAAACTGATCTGATTATCTGATTGGATTGGTATTTATGTGCAAATGTGTGTGTATTGTTTCCTTCTTTTTTGGTTTTTTTTTTTTTTTTTCTCAAACGCCGAAAGGGGAAAAAAGGGGGAGAAAGAATATGATGGTGCGAAATGTGAAGGGCCAGAGAGAGATTGGGCGGGATTGGATTACAGAGTGAGTGTAGTGGAAAATTTATTTGGTGGTCTTGCAGGCACGGTCACTTGGTGGTGTCTCGACATCCTTATTTCATACACATTCGTTTGGGGTCCAATGTTAAGTATATGGTCCTCGGGGAAATGTAAGGTAAATAAGGGAGTTGGGATACCGGGTGACGGTGCCCCGACCACTGAACAAAACTCGTTTATTTGGGGGTCAGTACTGAGTGTATAAAATTCACGAAAATATATGGTAAACATAAGAGTTGGAGTACCACGTGGCGGTGTTCCAAGACTACTGAATAATTACTCGGTGTTTGTGGGTGCCACGTGGTAGACGTACAAGTGAAGTGTGGCGGTTTGTTGCGTTGTGGAACACCCGTGGCCTGTGGCTTTTGATTGTGTTTATTAGATCTACCAACATTAATTAGGATTGATTCTCATCTAGTGGAATGTTCAGTTGTGACTACTTGTCCCTATTGAATAATTTTATGGGCACCCGGTTCCAGTAAAAATACTACTCCTACTATATGGTACCAGATCGGCGTTCGGGCTTACTTTTCGGATTCCATGCAAATCATTCGAACTATTTTACTAATATTAAAATGTCATTTTTCGAGTGGCCCACATGAGAAATTAGCGCAAACGGATAACTACGAGTGAGCTGATGTATGTCGGGCAGTTTGCGGGTTCTTTCATAGTGGTCAAATGTTGGGTAGTGTTAATCGCACACAAATTGTTTTGATTCCAAAAGTTGCAAACTCAACCAATGTCAATCAATTCAGCCCATCAGTCTCTGTACTATAATTTATACTAAAGTGCTTGCAAACCGTCTTAAACGCTTTCTTGCAAAGTGCTTGCAATTATTTCGGAGAACCAAAGTGCTTTCGTTCATCAAAGTAATTTTGGTTTAATTTACTAAAAAACAAGTTATTTTGCATTGTTATTGCTCAATTTCTTTTATAAATAGAAAATAAACATGTGATTGGTATACTAACCTAGAGAAATAGAATGAGATAATACTTTTACCCCCATTAGGCTAGATTAACTTTCAATGCACTAATATGCTAAATTGGAAATCAAAAACTCTATGATATAGTTAGGTCTCGTTTCACAAACTGACTTAAACTCAATAAGGCGATGAGTGAAAATAGTTTGATATGTTGTGAGAGAGTGACATGTCTCGTAAAGCGCAATAAGTCAGTTTTGAGTTTAAATTAGTTTTGTAGAAGAAAATCAAGTATACATTTAAATGAAAATATATCTGTCCGAAATTTTTAATAAAATTTAGGATTATTTAATTTTTCATTTTGATTACTTTAATTTCGTTATTCAATTTCTAATTGCACTAGGACCCTTAATTGGCAATTACTATAGTTTATACCCTAATACTTCCAAATTGCTACAAACTCGACCCTAAGGCACGTTTACTTTTTAATTGCGAGCATTACATTTTTATAAATTCATTTCATACATAATTATATACTTTTATACACATACACAAGCAATACTAGTACACATACACACATATGTGTATACTCATACCTTATACATCATTCTACACTACCCAACCACCACCAACCATCACCAATACCACACTCCACCTCCTCCCATCAGCCAAAAACAGTCCCCCTTGACTGCCATGCACTCCACCACCCTCCCACATCACTTTCTAACCCACTGTGGTACTTCTTACACCCATCCTATACTCCAAACTCCACCCAAAACTCATTTTATACCCTCCCAAACCCCAAAAACGTC
>JAXBDA010005220.1:0-25349 GCA_036023075.1 Gaultheria prostrata
CCGACGAATCCGCCTAGCGCCTAGCGGACCAGTCCCTCGGACGGATGAGTCCGCCTTGCGCATAGCGGTTGAGCTCACCTAGCGCCTAAGGCTAGTTTGGACGTTGGTCTGTTGGGCCTTCTGAGGAAGGCATAATTCGGGCCACTACACTGAATGAAGAGAGGTTCATCTATTTTTGGAGTTGTATGTGTCGTGGATTTTTGTACACGCGCGAGTGCCCCTGCTAATTTTTTCAGTTTTAGCATTGACTGAATGAAGAGAGGTTTATCTATAGGTCCAATCTCATCTAGCAGCTAAATATCTTACTTAATTCCTGGGTTTCAATAAAGAGGGAAGGGGAGATCTTGCATCTTTCAACCTCTAAGCCAAGAAAGTGCTTCTGTTCTCCAAGTTCTTTCGTTTGAAACTGCACAGACAAGTTCTGTTTTAGGAGTTGTATGTCATGGAGTTTTGTACAAGCGCGAATGCCCCAGCCATAGGACAATGACAAAGAGGCCATTGCCTTGGGCCTCCGAAAACAGTAAAAAACTAGTGCCCCAATAGTATTTGGTCCTACACTAGGTAAGTACTAGGTAAGGGTAAAGAAGCCCGAATTTGCAAGTGGGGTGGTAGCCAAGTTGGTAGGCATCATAAACCCCCATGCATGAGGTGTGGGGTTCAAGTCCCATCGTCCCCCTTAACACTAACATCTAACCACTAACATTCCCCTCTCACCTTACACACCCCTGGGTTGCACTCGAGATATAATTGGGGAGCATGGCAGTGGGTTGTTGCGCTAGTTCCCCCGTAGCCCGTAGGTTTACATTCCATTGGTGGGCCCAATCGGATATCAAGTGATACTCTTGGGTTCTTGGAGTGTGATGTAATTTTTTGTGACTTTGTTCTTTTAATTTCTTATAATAATAAGTAGTTTTTGAGGGTTTGCCTTTCAAGTTATTTTAATTTTTTAAAAGTTTGCATCTATCTTATTGACGAGATAGGATTAGAAATGAAACAGTCCGCGAGATGGTAGGTGTAGCACTTATAGAGGAGAAGGTGAAGGAAAATAGACTAAGGTGGTTTGGGCATGTCTATCGTAGACCAGCAGATGCAGTAGTTAAGAGAGCGGATATGATAGCTTTGGGTAACAACATTCCCGGGAGGGGAAGACCCAAATTAACATTAGATGTGGTAGTGAAGATATATGAGTCTACTATGTTTAAGTGAACAAGTAGCCCTTGATAGAGCTCCATGGAGGAAAAAGATTCATGTAGCCGACCCCAATTGATTGGGACATAAGGCTCAGTTTAGTTTGGTTTGGTTTGGTTATGTATCTTATTGAACTATATTGCTTGAAAATGTAAAGGGTCCCATTTTGAGGATTCGTCTGGCCCCCCAAAACAACTCAGGGCTGGCACTGCAGAGGATTGCATTCACTATGATTATGTTTTGTTGCAGGTGGAAAAAATGGGGTACTGCTTGTAATTGCCGCGACACTTTTGCTGGGTTTTAAAGTAGATTAATTTTTTAAAGCGGCTTTGAGTGCTAGAATTTGAGTCGACAAATGGAAGACGACAAAAAGAAGAAGAAAAGCAAGAAGAAGAAGAACAAGCAAACCAAAACACCAGGAGATGTCATCCATGGTGTTGGAGAGTCCATTAATACCGATGAGAATCGTGTCAGTCAAGAGAATCCTGAAAATCAAGTTCCAGTAACTGCAGATGGTCAAATTGATGAGCCAAAGACCGATGCGGATGTGGATAGCTATAAAGCCAATGGTACTGATGGTGTAAGTTTGGTCTCAACTGAATTTATCTTTTGTCTGAATTCTGGAGGCTACCTATATTAGGATTGTTAGTCTTGTATATGTAGGAAACTGTTCATTATGTTCTGTTGTATTTGCAGCTCTTAAAGTAAACTACTTACTCTCTACCTTTTTCTAAAATGCGCTACTGTACTGAAATCATAACAGTTGGTATAATTATACTAATAGCTTTGTTTATGCCTCTGGTGTAAATATAGCATTACACTTGCATTCAGATATATCTGTTCGTATTATCTACTCTCCAATCTTTTGCATACAGAGGACAGGATTAGGCCCAGACCTAGAATATTGCGAAGATCAGTTCTAATTGTGGTCTTTTGAATGGCCTTCAATGCCTGAATCTTGGTGAACTCCACTTTAATTTAGTACAGCTGTTCCTTCTAAAGAGAGAGTCTTGTTATTAACCTTTCAATGGAAAATGCATTCTAACATTGCTCCAGTTGGTGAGCAGACCTCTGGTTCTCGGTCAGTTATGAATGGTTATAACTTTCATAAATGACAAAAATCCTATGAGCCACCAAAATGATGAGCTTGTTATCATGTGCCTTTAATTATGGACTCTAGGTATACTTTACACAGAAGATGATATATATCACTAGTATTACTGGGACTGCAATACAATGATACTATTGTATTTAGAAGAACTGTTAGGATGTTTCAAATTCCATGGAAGGGTGATATCTTGTGGTACTGTCATGTTCTTTGGTGCTTTCAAAGCTCGTGAATATGCCTTGGAGGAAAAGAGATGTTCAGTTTTAGGTGGATTAAAGTGAATTGAAATAGCTTAAAAATCACACTGCTCCTCGATGTCAATAGTCTAGCCATCTCCCTCTCCTTTTCCTGTTTCTCCCTTTTCTTTTCTCATCTCCATTGCTTGAACTTCTTCTGTCCTTCTTCACTCTTTTTTCTCTTATGATATCTTACTCACGTCCGTCGTTCCTCTTTCTCGTTATTTTCCCTTTTCACCCTGCTATTGTCTAACCAAGTTATCATATAAAGAAAACAAGGATATAAAGGAAGGAAATGGAAGTTACGAAAAGAGGAACAATGGCAAATTACTCTGCAAGATGTGTGATATTCTTCGATTTGTGTGAGCTGCCATGCGGTTATAGATGCATTCTTCCAGCTGACATCTAAAGAAGCATAATCATGCTAGTAACTTTTATTCAAACTATGGATTTGACACTAATCTTGCAAGTTAATATACTTCAGTAGTTGCCTTCCCAAAATAGGCATCCTAGACTAGCACAGCCATGCTAGTCCGTAATTGAGAAATTTTCTCATATTCATCTAGAATATGCTTCTATTCTGATTCTCAGTTTCTGGGATCTTTTGGTCCCCATATGACTTGCCACTTTCTAATTTTTTTTCGGCTTTTTTGGAACACTTCTAATTACAGTCTGTATTAGCTGAAGCAGAGAAGCTGTACTGGATGGAAAGAGAGGTGATAATTGTTTCTCAACTCTGCATGATTATCATCCTCTTTCGTGTATGATACACAGATAATATTTCGTATTTTGCATTTATGACCAGCATTTGGTTTTCCCTGTCTTTCCACAGGCTGGCTTGGAAGAAAGGATCAGAGAAGTACTAAAAGAAAATGATATACACATACAGAAAGAGGTAATCTTTGGCAGGAGGAATTGATTGGTAATTTGACATGGGATTGTTTGCTGGTTGGATATAACATCTGTTATGTGCTATTATTACAAGCAAGTTTAGATGTGACGCTCCTTAAATTAGAGAAGGACAATGATATACACAAACAGAAAGAGGTATAATGTTCTTTTTTGGATAAGTGGCATCTTTATGCTACTCATCCTATCCCGCTAGTTGTCTGACTGTACAAAAATACTTTCTTTTGTATGATGTGCAGGCTAGCTTGGAAGAGGCAATTGCAAGATTGCAAAAGGAGATTTGCGCTCAAGTGGAGAAAAGGGTAATTTAAGTATGATTTTAGAAGGACAATAGTATGCTGATGTAACATATTGCTTGGAGAATATAGTTTTTTCTTTTTCTCGTAATAACCTGCTTTTATCTAACACATTGATCATCCATTCTACTCTATGACTTGCAGGCTTCTTTGGAGATGAAACTTCTGCAATTACAGAATGATAAAGATTCCTGGCTTCAAAAAGAGGTGCATTTTCTCTGGATAATGGGATATCTCGAAATTTGAGATCTGGGATGTCAACACATTCTATTACCTTTCAGAAAGTTTTTCCTAAGCTCCTGCACTTTTAAGAAGAAAAACCATATTTTGCTTTACATGAATACTTCGCATAGTCATTTTTGCTATTGTCTTAAACAGCCATTCTCCTTTCGGAAACTTCAATCATTCCAATTGCATCTTGAAACTGGAACTCTGATATTTTTATAAGCTTAGTATTGTTATATACAGGCTGACTTTGAAGGGCAAATTAGTCAGTTGATAGAGGAAACAGCTAGCTTGGATTTGAAAGGGGTAATTCCTTTTCTACTCTCAAGGATTCCATAGTTCCATCGTTAAGACTACTCCTTACTCTTGTATATTACCGCTTGGTGTTTTTCTGTGTGTTGTATTTGTTTGGTGTTCTACCATTTCTCAAATCACCTAGGGCAAATATGTATTTCATCTAAAGATGAACTTGTAATTGTTTGACAGGTCAGCTTTGAGGAAAAAATCAAACAATTGGAGAGAGAAAGAGTTTCTTGGGTCCAAAAGGAGGTAATCGCTTTACCATTTGTCATTTTTAGGGTACATTACACTGACCTCCCCTAGGTGATGGAGAAAATCCTAGAAGCCACATTAGTTTGATGTAAATTTACGCAATTGCTCTCCCTTTAAAAGAGTCTTTACAACCAACTAACAAAAAGGGCAACCAAATCCGACCAGTGTCTTCCTCGTCATTGCAATATAAATCATACTTCACCAACCTCTCCCCTTCTTTTATTTGTCCATATATCCACTCCCAGCATAAGCCCATTTGTTGAATCAACACCAGGTGCATGAACAATCATTGTAGCGTGATGGACCACGTTCTCTTTCTTCTTCCATTATCTTGACCACCCCCAATTGGCGGGCTTCCTCATCCCGCCCCTCAGCCACTGCAACACAGTAGATTATATGTACATGCATAGGGTGTCATCTGGCAATAATAAGTTCCAAACCTACATTTACCCAAAAAAAAAAGTTCCAAACCTACGCATCACCAATATCAGATGTTCACTCTCCCTTCCTCTCTCGCTCTAAATATATGTCTATATACGTCGAAGCTGTTCAACACAAGATGATATATTGTTCTGCTTGCTGTGTACAATGCATCATTTATCACTTATCTCAGTGATGAAAAATAAAAACCACTCTTCTCTTTCCAATTACGCACGAAATTACAGCAGTAGTACTTACTCTTTGTCTATTTTTGGCCTATCCTCTTTAATAGAATTCAATGGAAGATACAATTGCTAGACTGAATGGCGATAACACAAGACTGCAAATTCAGGTATATACCTCCAGAAGCCAGAAACATATACCACAAAACTCCACTGAACTTGGTTTGTCATGATCAATGCTGCCTTCATATAGTTTACTTGGTTCTCCGCCAGATTTCAAGAAATCAAAGTAAACGTTAATTAGAATAAGAAATGGAAGTTACGACATAATTTTGTTGTACCAGCCAATCAAATCCGATTCAATTGCTTATTGGAAAAGATAAGTTGGGTTCTCAGCTGTTTTGAGAGCATACTTAGAAACCCTAACAGCTAATAAGTTACTAAATTTTGTTCACCAATGCTCGGCTGTATAGTATATACAAACGTAAAGAGGTTGCTGTTCTTTATTTTGTACTATTATAGCATCTTGATCTCCTCAACTTTTACTAAAACAAACTGTATCAACATCTTGAGCACAAGACTATATCTATACTTTTGTAGGACCTAAGGTGGATACATTTATATCACTGTTTTTTATTGTTTTGGTCTTTCTCATGTACAAGCTGCTGATGAGGTTAGTGAAGACTCGAGTGTGAAAATCCATGGGAAGATGTGCTTTCATGATCTTTTTTCCCCTTTTTATTCTTTTTTTTTTTCCTTTTGTCCGCCTTATACTGTGATGTCCTTTTTATATGCGGTTATTTTGTCTGTGACAGTGGGGAGAGAGAGTATGTTATAGATGGCGCACAACTTATAACTTGTTTATAAATCATCTAGATCAAGCTGTAGTATTTGTTCTGATACAAATATTGAAATAAAAGCCTGGCAGGTGATGGAGTTGGAAGAATCCAGAAACTCTCTCTTACAAGAAAACCTGCGGCTGACAGAAATCATGTCCGGTATGCAATCCCAGATCCAAAGTCTGGACAAAAGTACGGTCTCTTCTTGTGCGTCGCCTGTAGCAACTATGGTATGTAGCATAACTGGGAGTTCAGACTGTTTTCTGGAATCTATCACATTCATGTTGGCAGAAGTAGGCTTTACTTGACCACTTCCATATGTCTTCTGACTCTTCTCCCAAGGTTCCGCAATGCTGCCTCCTGTTGGATTTTGTACGGTGTCCCTGAATCCTAGATGCAAGGAAAGATTCTAGGGAGAGAAGGGGCGCAATTTGTACACGGTCTCATGAGAGTGTCTCTGTCCTAATGTGGCTGACCATGCTCTTGGGAGTTGCCTTTAGGACTTTCGTATAGAGATATGTCTGCCTCCGCTTGCGACCCCCTCCTAACGTTTTCACAAATGTGTGATGTCAGTCAATGGTAATACTAAAGTTGGGTAAACCCTGCACCTGGAATATTCTCTGAACGAGATGCGTTCAGTTGTTATCTTGAGGGACAATTTCCATGAGCAAGGAATATATTCACTCGATATGGATTATAATCGTCTATAGTTGGACTTGTCATTTACCAAGATAAAATTGTCTTCACAAATAAACAATTTATTCTGAGATGTGTTATCCCCCAATTTACCGCCTCTGTTCTTATGATGGTAATATCATGTACTTCTATTTATTAATGTAGGATGATTCAGGAAGTGAGGACGTGAATTTTCAGATGGAAGCAGCAAGTCAATTGGTTGAAAAATTAGTCGCTGAAAATGAAGAGCTTGTAGAGAAGGTGATAACCTATCTTTTTGTATTTTGAGCACGTAAAATAAAAGAATGAATGGTGAAGATAAGCTCAGAATCGGAGTTTTATGAAGTTTCTTTCACTCTTTCTTCACTGTAGATAAATTTTATATACTCAGTTTGGGAGGAACTTGTAGTTTGCTTGTGTTTTACTTGGATATTCCAGACGCATGACTGTTATTACGTGCTTTCCTCGTCCTTCTTTCTATGTTTAATTCTTTCATATATTTTGTTCATTTGTTATGCTTCACACTTGTGCTATTTTCTGCTTCAGGTCAATGAATTATGTGTTGAGCTTGATCTCCACGGTGTAACAGCTGAACTCTCTCCGGCTGTTGGATCTTTATCTGAATTTGGGGAGACAACAGCTGCATCTGGTGACATAATAGATTCTGGGAAGCATATTCCAATTACAGATGAGAAGAATGGAGGGGATGATGTGGATATTGCTGATTCCGTATCTGAATTGAGTGAAAGGAAGTCCCTGGCAGGCGAGAGGATCGAGTCCCGGGGAGATTTTTCTAGGCAAAATGGTGAACTTAGTCATGCAGGCGCTTCTGAAATTCAAAACTCTGCACCTGATACCATTGAGTCTGAAGAAATTGTGCAGATTCCATTGGAGGAGAAAGAAGCTGGGAATCCCCATTTGCCGCCCACCCATGACGATGAAATGACTGATGTTTCTCTCACAGATGCTCCTCTGATTGGGGCTCCTTTCCGGTTTATATCTTTCATGGCTAGGTATGTTAGTGGTGCCGATTTGGTAAACAAGAGTTAGACTAATCGCTTCTAATTTGTGGTAACATGCCAAATTTTACACACATGCTAGGGGTTTTCCCCCCGCTTAGAGAGGAGGTGCTGCAAAATTTTGCATGACATTATTTTGTTATGCCTTGGTACTCGGATGTAATTGTACAATTGAAATACACAGACAACTAGTCTGGAATATTGCATAAACATTACTCGACGAGTGTGAACTGAATCAATGATGAATGATGAAGTATTGCTCGGATTTGAATACAGTGCAAGCTTCAGGAGCCAAGTCATTTCGTTGAACCATTACTTAACAGTTCTTTTCATCCGACTAATAAAAGAAGCCGAAAGGTATGTTTCTGTATATTAGACATTACTTTCCTAGGTCAAGTTTTATGAAGTTAGCTCTTTGCCAACTGCATTTTGTTTCTTCTTGTTGTTGTTTCCTCGTTAGTTATTTGTTTATTTATTTATTTTTGCTTCAATATTAGAAAACTGATTGGTGTAGGTGTATGTGTATGTGTATGTGGAAGTGAGCACCGAGAGACTGTACAATAGAAAGACTGAAAATCCAAACCAAAAAAGGCACAAGGTATGAAAAGCGTATTGGAAGAGGTAAAAAACATATCAAAGTATGTAAAAGAGCATTACTACAGGTAAAAAATATACTAACCATGGGCAGTTGTAAGAATGACCGAAAACGAGTACTAATAAGAATCCCAGTAAGAAGCTGGTTCCAAAGGATGTATTATTACTGTTATTGCTACCTAATTAACCTGGAGATCAAATCCTAACCTTTTGGATACATATCATATATTATCAATGTCATACAGAACTTGAATAATGCTGGGGATACAATTTCACTGTTGAAAAGAAAATTGCAAAATACAAATCCTAAGAACATGGAGCACCAAAGTTACAGCGATCAAGGCGTCTGAGTAGCTGGGCTAACTGCCTTATTATCCTCGGATTCAGATGGTTGAATATCCTCAATCATCTTGACAACTTCTTCCATCTTAGGCCTCAAGTCCGGCACTGTTTCCACGCACGCCATTGCAATCTGAAGCATCTGGACCATCTCTTCTTCGATATTTTGATACCTCATCAGATCAACATCAAACACCTCAGCTGTCCATTCCTCTCTTACTACAGAATGGACCCACCTTGGGAGATCGATTGCATCATCATGCCCGAGTGTCTGAATCGGTGATTTTCCTGTTAGCATCTCAAGGAGGAGAACACCAAAGCTGTAAACATCCGCTTTCTGAGTTGGTTTCCTTGTTTCAATCACCTCTGGGGCTCTATAACCGGGAGTTTTAGTGGGGACAGTAGGGAAACCCATGAGAGGAGTTAGGCCAAAATCAGAAATGCAGCTGTGGATGTCTTGGTCTTGGGTAAGCAGGACGTTGGAGGACTTGATGTTTCCATGTGTGAATTTTCCACCTCCAGCAGAGTGGATATGGGCAATACCCCTTGCGGCTCCAAGGCAAATCTTTACTCTGGATGCCCAGTCAAGTCCTTGTCCTGCTTCCCATCTCCCTGTAGTCATTAGAACATAGAAATGTGACAAGAAGAAAATTTGTTGTATGGATGTGAATGCTAAACCAGCATTTATTAGTGCAGAGATGTAGGCATAGGGGTCAAATTCTAAATCAGGAGTTGCAACAAGACTTGAATTATGATTGTCCACAGTTCGGAGTCACTTTGTGGAGTCTCTTTCAAGCCATATATGTTTCTGCATGTTGAAGATCTGTAAGGACTAGCGTATTAATATTATGATCTGCTTGTTTTCAGTTTAACTTCAAGCTTGACGTACACATGTATTCTAATAAATCACCTAAATTGTATATATCAACACGAACACACAACACTTGTTCAAAGTTGCGAATCCTAACCATGGAATTGCAACGCGTTCCACTCACAGTATTCATCCCATGAACAAAGACCTAGCAAAGTACACTCTCTCTTCTGTCAGGCAACTACTTCTCATCAGTTTTATTTGTGCTTAGTACGGTACTTTTCGGCCTTACCATCCTCATAGTCATTTTATGCATAAATCGCACTCAATAACTTGTCAGATGCAATATGATTTTACAAGGGCGTTGGTGTAATGGTTGATACATGTCTTAAAGACTATTTAGAGCTAATTATAAGTGGTGCAGGTTGAGAAGAAAGTAGACATTAGAAAAAGACGGGAAATAGAAGTATCATATACCGTGCAAATGCCCGGACAAGCTGCCACCAGGCATGTAGTCACAAACCAAAAGTTTCTCGTCCTTGGAATAGTAATAAGCACGAAGCGGCACAACATTTGGGTGGTGAACAAGATTCCCCACCATCTCCATGTGTTGTTCAAACTCTCTTTTGCCAATCATCACTTCCCTCAGCCGCTTCACAATTACTGTTGTTCCATCTTCCAGAATAGCCTTATAAGTTGTCCCATAATTCCCTTTTCCCATAACTTCAGCAGAGGCTCTTAATAAATCCTCCAGATCAAAATTACAAACAGAGCCTTCAAAGAAAACCAACTTGTTCTTCTCAGCTTCTTGCACCGCACTGCTGAAATCTACCTTAGGCTTCTCACTCCTTCCACCACTGTACGCCTTCACTGTCCCAACACCACCATCTTTTTTCTTCAAACAGCATAGAACCATAATAACAACAGGAAGAAGAAGCACTGCAGAACCCGCAATTGCAACAGCGATAATAGCACCTGTAGTCAATTTCTTCTTGCTTCTTTGTTCTTGAGTGACTGCTGTTGGTGAGTTGGTTGGGGAAAGAGAAGGTGGCATATGAGTATGGCCAGGGGGAGGAGAAAATGGCAAGAAAAATGGGGAAGGAGATGGGGAGGGAGAGGGTGAGGGGGAGGGGGAGGGGCTCATAAGTAAATTATTCCCTTGGAATGATGAAGCAGGAAATTTCTGGAGGGAAGATGGAATTGAACCATTCAGGTGGTTGTTGCTAAAATTAACCTGCTTAAGGTTGGGGAGATTGAGATTGGGGATTGGTCCAGTCAGGGAATTGTTCTGGAGGTTCAAGGAAGTGAGAGATGTGGAATTCTGTATCGAATTAGGAATGCTTCCAGTGAAGGAATTGAAGGAGAGGTCAAGAACATTGAGTTGTGGGGGGAGAGATGAAGGTATACTGCCTGTAAAGTCATTATGCTGGAGGTATACGTAACGGAGGGAAGGAATGGAAAGAACATCAGATGGGAGACTCCCACTAAGGCGGTTGGATCGAAGGCTGAGAATGGTGAGTGCATCCAGCTTCCCAAATGTATTCACCGGGATTCGACCAACGAATCCCAAACCGGGGATCCTGAGAGCAGTTACTCGAGTGCCGTTCGAGTCACAAGAGACACCGATCCAAGAGGTGCAAACCGGTGAATTGGAATCCCAGTTGAGCCTTCGGCCATGGGGGACAGCGGCAGCAAAATTTAGGAGGGCAAGTTTGTCTACGCTAAGGTCAGCAATAGTTTGGGAGGCGAGGAACAAGAACAAAGGTAATGCCGCGAAACAAGATCGCAGCCTCATGGAGATAAGTAACTGATGAGTACAAAGAAAAGGCAGTGATTAGGTAAATGAAAAAACTTTTCTCAAGAAATCATCATGAAACAAATGAAATGACATGAACGATTTTTCGAAAGGAATGAAGTACTAGTAAATGAATCAAATAAAGATGTGCTGACAGATGCTTGTGTTAGGCTATGACTGACAGTAGACTTGAAATCAACATTTTTCTATGGAGACTGAACTGTTCAGTTGAATTTTTTTTAAGTAGATTAAGAAAGATTTGATTTGGAAATTTCAGGGTGTAGCAGTAGTAATCCATCAACCAAATATTCGTGAAAAAATGTAGATAGGCTTTGCAAAGTAGAGTAGTAGCGCACACTGAGAAGAATGCAAATTACTCGTAACATAAAAAGCGCACAGGAGCATACATGTCAATTAACACATGTACATACATTTGAACAATTGCAAGCATAAAGATACGTGTATAGAGAGAGAGAGAGATGAGACCACCTTGAATTTATGGCGAATGTGGATGAGCAATTTTGTATTCAATGTTATTATTGGATGGTGCGGGAGGAATTAAGAAAACTGGGAGGCAATGATCTGAAAAACCGAAGGGTGAGAGAGAGAGAGAGAGAACTGATCAGAATGTGAGTGAAAGATAGAAGCTTTAATTAAAAAAAAAAAATATAGTATAAAGTAGAAGCAGGAACAGAAACAGAGGAAGAGTACAATAGTGGAGTAGTATTTGGGTGTACCATTTTTGATTTTCCTGTCTAACCTCCAACGGCATTCTGATCTCCTTTACGCCATCTTCATATACAGAAAGAAAGAGTAAAATTAAAAGCAGTTGAATTGATTCCAAAGGACTTTTTGAAAAATGAAGAGGAGATTTAACTGAAACTCCTCTCAGCTTCTTTGTCAAGCAAACCTAGGAAGAAGAAGTGGAGAGAGAGAGAGAGAGAGAGTCTGTGAAAAAGCTTTAATATACTCCACTAGTATAATAAAGGGCAAAATGAAGTTGAACGAAGAAGTTTGTTCAACCCAACCCAAGTGCTTGAGCTTTTTCGTCAAGCAAACGGAGAGCAAAACTCGGATCTCGAGATGATTTCTTTATTTTTATACTCCCACGACTCTGTGTGTGTGCGTGAACTGAAATTGTTGGGTGAATGAGATCGCAACTGGGTCCTTCACATCTTGTTGGGTGACAAAATCCACTTTCAAACCACAAATTAGTAGTAGTATTATTACAGTGATTTTTTTAAAGATGCATATATATATATATATATATATATATATATATTGACTGGCCTAGATAAATGTATCGTTATAGGGAATTAATTAAAGTATTACTAGTAAAAGGTTTGAATTTTAATCTCTCTTTCCCCTCACCGGAACCATCCATGCACATGAACACCTTATTATTTTGTAAGATTTACATGCAACGTTACGCATATGTGCTCAGATCTAGGCATGAAACTTCGTGTGCGAAGATGTTATCCATTTGTCATGTGGTCTACTACCATTAGGCCAATAGTCTTTCATTTTTCCTAGGAACATGCATGGACACAATATTGGCTCAATGGCTCCACCACGTAGTGTATCATGCTCCTCTTTTACCACACATAATATTACCATGGTGAGACCTACACACTTGTTTTAAGCCTCATATCAAATTTTCGGGATATCAAGTGGCTGTGTTTTATACTAGATATTGAATAATTCTCCCAATTAAAAGGTCATTTGACATTTTAGTGGAAACCAGATTTTATCTTTACTTGCTAGGAAGTAGGAACCCATACTTAACCAAATGACTTATCTCTTTAATTTAGTGATCCAATTTCGGCTACAAGACTATTTTGACTATTTTAATTTGGGTATCCTCCAAATTTCTCTTACATCACTAATTTGAAAAAGATTCCATAAAATCGTGTTATATAATGTAAATAGCTCTAAGATAGAGAATTTTATTTTATTTTATTTATTTTTGGCTCAGTAACCTATAAGATGAGATCATGAACACACCTCCTTTCCTGTTAAAAATACTACAGTAGTACTCTATGATGCATGTGGTCAAACTTGAGTGCAGCAATGAAATTGCGTTGCCAATTAAGAGTGAGAATCTAGTTCAAAAAATTAAGAGTGAGAAGATCGTTGACTAAAAATATAGTGGTTGAGGTTTGTTAAACTGCGTGCCTAGCTATTATCAGAAAACATTAATAGTCGTAGAAGATGATTTCAAAATTATGCTCACCCACTTTGGTGGGAACTTCTTAATTTCCAAATGCTTTAGGATATTCAACTTCATCCAATAATTATATTAGTAACAGTTTCCTTTAATTTGTTTGACTTAGGAGTAATTACTTGTAGCAATACATTAAATTGGTATATATGTCCATTGACCAAAATTGCTAGGGTAGGGCTGGGCAGGTAATCCAATCCAACAACGCAAAACCTCACTAAAGTTTTGCCAAACCAAGAAAAGAGTAATTAAGAAGAAAGGTAAAAAAAAAAAAGAAAGAAAGAAAAACATTGGATTATTTCTCCTTTGGTTTACCACCAACTATTATGGGATTCAAAGTCTCGTAAATCTTAAATGGAGAATTCTATCATCAGTCCAATGGGCGGACGGTAAGGAAAACTCTTTCGTGGAAGAGTTAACTTTTTGTGTGTCAGAGCCTTTAATGAGTGTAAAAAGTACTGAAAACTCTTCCGCGGAAGAGATAACTTTTTATGTGCCAGAGCCCTTAAAAGTGAATGCTCTTCCGTGAAATAGTTAACTTTTTCTGTGTCAGAGCCTTTAATGAGTTTAAAAAGTGAAAACTCTTCCGTGGAAGAGTTTGCCTGATTGTCCGCCCAATGGGCGGACGGTAGAAGGACTGATCTTAAATTATACTCCATCCGTCCCAATTTGCTTGTCCCTTTTGGATAAGTGGGTTTTTAAGGGGTGTGAAATCTTTATAGTGCCTTTTCTGTTTTGCCTATAAGTTCAGTCAATATTATTGTGGCTAATTTTGTGGAGCTAATTTTTTATATGAAACTCAAAATATATGCAATATTGATCTTGTTTGATAGATATCAATTAGTTTTATCGTACAAAATTTTCAAAATCATAAGAACCGTTATAAAATAAAAGATAATGGACAAGCCAATTGAGATGGAAAAAGTATTTTTTAAGGGTAAAACTGGAAAGTGGCCCTGTTTTGATGGATATTTTTTGAAATGGGACAAATATTTTGGGACATCCCAAAATGAAAAGAAGGACCAGTGGGAGGGAGGGAGTATCTAAATATGTGATTCTCCTCTATAAAGTTGCATGTTCGAAGTCAAGGAGTCCAAACTTTCAAAACCTTGAGGCCACTCGAGAGTTTTCCCAGTCGTTAACTTGAAGGCCACAGAATTAGTGGACGCACGTGAAAGTTGGTCCGAAAATCCGGTTATAAAATAAAATAAAAAGTACAGCTAAATATGTAAGTATTTTCACATGTAAATTAATGAAGGAATCTTGAAAACGGGAACCATGTGAATGTGGGTTCATCTTGAACTAATTAATTGGATTATGAAGTGAGTTTTGTTTGTTGGATGACAGTTGGCTGCCCCCTAATCCAAATTTATTTTATTACTAGTAGTGTATTAGTAATTACATAGCCCAACTGGTTTGAGGAATACTCGCGCGGGTGGGCGCAGATTTAGCCAAAGAAGAAGAAGATTGCATTGATATGATCACATGGCACATGCTGCTGCTCACGACTTGCATCTACAGCAAGTCCAACCTTGAGCCAAATGCCATGTCAAAATCAAAATTTTGCATCAAGAATACCACAAAATCAGCCTGTGTGGATCCTCCAGTTTCAATTTGTTTGATCGGAAACTCACCTATTGACATCAGCATGGTTTTCACAACCAAAAATGATAAATGTACAACAATCAGCTCTAACATGGCTCCAACACACTCGCATGGTGTGTGGAGTCCACATACACTTCACACTCAATGTGTGTAGGCTCCACATCTCATGTGAGTGTGATGGAGCCATGTTGAGACTAAGAAGAGAGATTAAGGGTGAGTTCACATGATTACTCCTTTTCTCATAGTCCCATGTTTGTGTGCGCATAGATTAAAACTGTATTGGACAAAGAGAGGACTATTTGTCCATTTAATACCCCAGGGGAGGAGTGATATTAGCTACTTTCCTCCTCTGGATTATTTCCCTCCACATCTGGCGATCGAAAATAATCTTCATCGTCTTTATCTAACCTCTATCCCACTCTACAACTAATCCCAGTGCTCATATAATCTCATCTATTATTCCGTTGATCCAACTTGTCCCTTCTATTCTCATTCTTAATCCCATCTTATCCAATCTTTTTTTAAAAACAATCCGGCAATCAAACATGCCAATTGGAATCACTTGCTTGATCGATTAAGTATGTCAAATTCAATTTCCCTCCTTAAAAAGGCCGTATTTGCAATTCCAGAGCCTGTAATTAAAGGTTATATAGATAGAGCATTGCTTCCCTTCCCAACCAATATTATTTATCAAAGAAGTGAAATAAGTTTGGGATTAAACATTGTCGCCCTGTTTGACTTTCCCATGTTGTACTAGTAGTTGTCTACGTCCAATGACTCAAAGTCGGTAGATATCAATTCCCTCTTTTTTTCAAACCAAACTTCCAATAAATTTTCTGTCCTCCTCAACATGGCTGGTCATTCATAGTTTTTCCTTTTCAAGAAAACAATAAGATGGAGTAAGATAATCTAGTCACAAAATACCATACATATTCGATCTTTTCCTTCCTTTCCAACGTAACACTTATCAACCAAACACAGCACAAAAAGTGGACTTCCTCTAAATAAAGGATACAACTCATAGAAGTAAATAGTAGGTTCTTTAAAATTGGAACAAGCCAGATAGACACATAAAGTTCGTCCCAAGTTTCAATGGACAACAATATATGCATAACAATTACAAGGCCAATCTTTTCCACCCCATACAGAACACAGGTTGCTCTTCACTCCCTTGTTGAGGAAACAAAGAACTACTATATAAAGAACAACAATGTATAGAATGTAACTCTCTTACCTTTGTAAACGTGGCCCAACCGAAAGATACCGTTCTTTAAAAACTGAACAAACAGTTTTAAAGAATCATTTCGAAAAAAGAAATAAAGTTAAGGACAATTGCTTCACAGAGGTTATAAGGGGTCAAAAGGTTCAGGCAAAGGCTCAAATCCGTTATCAAAGATGGGTCCTTGATCCGACTTGCCATCAAAACTATGTAGCCAGCTTGTGTTCTTCAAGTCCTCCTTGAGCAGAATTGTGTCGTACCGGGAGCTCTCATAGATGTCCACTTCAGTGAGTCTTGCTGAAACTCGATAATTCTCTTCTTTCATCCCATTTTCAGGAGACCTATTTATGTAGTCTCCATTTTGTGAAATGTAACCATTATTGCTGATAGGAAGGTTCCCATTGACAGAAGCTGGAGCACTTAAAACACGACCAGCTTGGTTTTTGGGATTAGCAGACCGAATGCTCTGAGGGAAGCGTGTGGTTCCAGAAAGGGGGCGAATGCCACCGGTTCCATTTCTAATGTCCTACGAGTATAATGGAAACACATTCAAGATTGATCGCACATGATAAAGCTTACAGCTAAAAAACTATTGAAGGACACAATTGCAGGATGTTAAGACCTGACTACATAAAGATCCATCTACAGATTCTAAGCGTGAAAATGCCTCCATTTGGTACATTGAAAAATAGGTCATGGTAATTATTTCGAGATTTCTTATCTTCTATCTTGTTCAGTAAGAGAATAAACAAGTTCTTTTTTGCATGGTTAATTTCCTGCAATTTAGACGTGTAAATAAGCCTGCTCGTCTATCTTAATTTATCGTGGCAAAGCCAAAATCAATAATTGACTCTGCGACAACGAAATTGACTGTGACAACAATTGTGCGAATCTAACTAGACTTCTGAAGTAAAGGATGATTATGATGGCAATAGTTGCATTTATATTGTATCAAGATAACAACAAGATGCTCCAACGGTAATATATATGATGATTAATGGCATGATTAAAAGACAACGGTTGATTGTGGATGAGTATTTCTAAATTGAAACATGCAAACAAAATGTGAGTCTATTAGTCTACATACTGAAATTGCAGACACCTCAAACTACACATTTTGGTATGAAACCTATGAAGTTTATATCAAGTAGGGATGGAAGAATGTGCATACCATATGTCTGATCGCCATGTCCAGCGATTTCTTTGAGATATTCCTCCCAAATCCTGAGCTCTCAGTGGATGTCGCTGAAGGTTTTATTGGTTTCCGCATTGATAACTCTGGAACATGCGATGCCTTGCGAGACTCCACTGTCTCAACTGCTTGCGAACCGGGATGCAAACGCCCCTTTACGGGAGTTTCCGAGAGTCTTCCCCTAGAAACAATGGGTGATGGTTGTCTTCGAGGCACATTAGTAGGAGTTGGGTTTTCCACATTCCCCTTGACGGTCAGAGCCACACCTGGTCTGGACCTACCGGCAGAAAGAGGCCTGTCCGGCAATGTTGTTCGCAGGTTTGGTGGTGTCTCAAGTGAAAAATCAGGAAGAATCATCGGCTGTGGTAGAGGCCGAACTCGTGGACTAGGGGAGCTCGGTCGGGATAACGTTGCTGCATTGCGGCCATTAGATGGCATCCGCCCAACAGATATTGAAAGTCCTGTTTCTGGAGATAAAGGTGTGGTTGATGGAGACAAAGAAGGTGCTGAATTCCGGCGAGTAGGGGTTGACGGGCGGGAAGCTGACCTTGTGGCTGGGGTATTCAAGTTTGCAGGAATTGAGGGTCTTGAATTTGGAGTCGAGGGTCTTGAATTTGTGGATGGTCTAGTTCTCTCGATGGAAGAGGTGGTGGGTGTTGGACGAACCTTGGAAGGAGTTGAGGATCTGGATGCCACTGGACGGGTTGATGGAGTGGAAGGCCTTGCAGTAGATGAGGACATTGAGGAGCGAGATGAAGGGGTGGAGGGTCTTGCAGTAGAGGAGGAGATTGAGGAGCGTGTAGCAGGGGAAGACGGTCTTATATAAGATGAGACTGAAGCTGAGCTTGTGTTGAGGATTGAGGTTGATTTATTTGAGTAGGTATTATATTGACTAGTTGAGATTGAAGGGCGTGTCACTGAGCTGCTTCTGATTGGTCTCGATGGATGATTGCTCTCTGATTGGGACACAGAAAGCTGAAAGTGTGAAGGTTGCTCATTAAAATCTCTAGCAGCCAAACAAACTTGTAAGATGACAATTCATTATAAAAAGATCTAGCTGAATTGAATAGTAGCAAAGAAAATACTGAAATAGGATGGACCTCAATTGTATGAAAAAGTAAATAAGGTCGGGTATGTTCTACGCTTACAATTTACCAGAAGACATTATGGGCGAGCCATGAGTTGATTTATGTGATTGAACCCAGGTGGCAGACGGTGCTTTGTTCAGCAAGGCTGGCTTGCAGCCCAATTAAAGAAATGTACAGAAGCAACCTAGTCCAGCACACAAAACATCAAAGGGGACTTTGTACGGTACCTTGGTGGACCAAAACCCAGCCAAACCCAAATGCATTTTGTTGATTTCCGCAATTTTGACAAAAAAATGTCCTGAGTATTAACTACCACTGGTCTTTGTATCCAAAAGGGTACGGAGTACACCAAAAGAAAGGAGTAATTAAGCCGTGAATCTTTTGGAAGAAGAAATTGTATTCAAGTCCAGCACAGAAGCCGAGTACCCTGGAAAGGATCCACAATCTAAGATCCAAACACAACCTTACTATTACTTTGGCATTCCGTATTACCAAATGTGTCCAGGATAGCATAAAATCAAACTAGGTTGGAGACTTGGAGGATTGCAGCCAATTGTGTCCAGGATAGCATAAACTCAAACTAGGTTGGAGACTTGGAGGATTGCAGCTTCTCTAGAAGATATCACATAAGGAATTCCACCCAACAAAGAGGATATGCAAAAGACCAATTTGATTAATTCCTTCAACTAACATTTCTGGAGGGAAGTTGTTTAGGCTAAGAGATGTTTGCCAACCTCTGATCCCTTGTAAGATTGGCAATGGGAATTCTACTTTTGTGTGGCTCGATAATTGGCATCCTTTGGGTCCCTTGTTTAAGAGGTATGGGCAAAGGGTATACTCCAATATAGGGAGATCTCTTAATCCTAAAGTTTCTTCTATTATTCATGATGGTGGTTGTTTGCCTTGGGAGGAGGAACAGGTTCATTCAGGAGAATATATTGAATACGCCTGCAAATTTTATTCCTGATTGTGACTCTGAGGACACAGTGATATCACATGATTACGAATTTGACCTGGCTTCCACGCTTCAGTAATTTTACAAAAAAAAATCTAAAAGTGTAATATAAATGGGAAGAAAATTGGGAGGAGTGCAGGGGCCAAACACCCCCCTCGCACCCCCTGGTCCGCCCCTGGCTGGCATCTATTCCTTGTCTTCTGCCTGGAATGCTATTAGATCTTCTTTTCCTACAAGGGAGTGCCATGATGTGGTCTGGTTTAAGAGAAATATCCCAAGGTGGTCATTTATTCTTTGGCTGGCTGTGCAAAATAGACTTAACACCCTGGATAGACTGCTTGTTTGGGGAGTAAGCCATGGCGCTGCTTGTGTTCTTTGTCCTAGGATGGCAGCCTAGAGTCTCATAGTCATGTATTCTTTGAATGCTCATTTTCTACTTCTGTGTGGAAGGTGGTTTTGAGACAAAACCAGATTATGAGAGATTCCATGGACTGGACGGGTAAGTGGGCTTGGTTTCAGCAACACTTGGAAGAGGCACAGCCCTAGGAAATCGATTCTGAAGTTATCTCTGTCTGCAGCTGTGTACCAAATTTGGGGGGAGAGGAATCTGAGGATTTTCCAGATAAAGGTTATTGATTCTTGTGCCCTTAGCTCTAAAATCCTGAACTCCATAAGAGATTCTATGTTGGCCTGGAAGAGAATTAAACCAAGCCCTGGTAATAGAAAGACCTGTATGCTCTGGAATGTTCCTCATAGTGATTTGTGTAGTTTTCTGCTTTTTGTTTGTTCCTGTGTCAGTTGTTTTCCCCAGTTTTCTGGCATGCTTTTGCCTAGTGTATAAGTTGATTCCTCTAATAAAAGTACTCTTACCAAAAAAACATTTTGTGAGGGCTTCTATCAGCTCAGCCTTTGGCAGACAGGATTCAGGACTTCCACTTTCAGGATTAGGCATGTACAACAGTAATATATTATATACCCCGACCAGGAGAACATGACCATGTTATGCTAGTCAATGTGCCTTGAAATTCACTAGGCGACCAAACCACAGCTATAGATAGAATATGCTTTACTAAGGTAGTGTGGTTTTAGGATCAGGATAAGCTTACATTGGTAGATTTCACAGGAAGAGGAAAATTCTCTCTTTACCAGGCGGACGGTAATTCTATACCCTATATGCATCATAATCCGATCAGGCTAAGGCGAATGCACTAGCAATGATTAGAACTTTGGGACTAGCCTATATGCATCATATGATGGACCCTTGGACCTCTGACCAATGAGGTGCGATCAGGCTGAGGCAAATGCACTACAAATGGAAAAGCAATGATTTGAAGATAGGGGCATTAATATGAATCTTACCCTTGAAGCCTTATTTGTAGAAACTGATCTAGCCAATGAACTGCTTCTTGGAGCCGCTGAGGGTGCTTGAGACTCAATTCTATCCGACGAAGGAAAAATAGGAGTTCCGGGAGGAGTAAGCAGCCTATGAACATGAAATGCCATAACAATAAACCAGAAAGCCACAACAAATAATGTCTTCATACTTCAGTCAAAGTTTCACCAAAGTAACAATCATAGTCCAAGCAATTTTTTTATAGAAAATTAATAATTTCGAGAACCAAAAAACAAGGACATCTAGCCTAAACTTGTATTTAAACAATCAACTGGCTCACTTAGTTTGAACGATTTCAAAAGATGCACAAGGAGATGTGCTTCAGTGTACCACAATTTTTTTTTTTTTATTTTCAAAGATCCTATCTCAGGATTTACTCGACGTATTGCTTGAGGTAGTGCTTCAACGTGCAAGGCAAAAGAATGCTCACTGAACACGCAGAAGCATTAGGACAAAGTACAAAAGGGTGTACATCTGTCCCCCGAAGAACATGCTTTGTGTAGTTTGATAGTAAAAATTCACAGAACAAGGAGAGAAACACAAACTACGCAAACAAACAGAAGTACGACTACGTAGGGGATAATTGATAGCTATCTGTTTTGTAGCTCCATATATCTTTCACTGGTTTTTTTATTTAAACAAAAAATTGGTGAAGTCCATCACATCATAGGAAGGTCTTCTGCAGCAAAAGAAAACATGGAACAGAAGCTTATACAAATGCAGATCTCATCAAAATATCTCCCATAACTCATCAGCTTCTGACACCAAAAGACAGTCAAGTAAAAACATAAACTTTTATGCGGCTCTAACAAAAAGCTGTCAATTTAGCAGAAATTGCTGTTATTGATTGTTTGTCTCGGAGTGACAATTTGGGAGACTGGATGTAACAACAGGTTTGCCAATTAACATAGCCACAACGGGCAAGCGCTTTTACTGAGACAAATATATAAGCCTCGCAAAAGTTAGTTAACTTCGTATCAGTACAACTATGACAGGATTCCAAATCAAGTGACAAAAGAATGTGCGTACTTCTCTAATTGACAATATCAATAGGCAAAAAGTGAAAAAGGACAAATTGTACAGGCTTAGAAGCTAACGTAATAAACTCTAAATAGTACTAGAAGAGAACATGGTGAAACATGCTAGTTGACAGCTGGACATGGTCCCCGATCCTATTCCTTACACAAGCGCTGGCTCTCCCACCCTTCCAATTAATAAGGAAAGCCAGAAAAACAAGTGGGTTCCTAATAAGAGTATTGTCACTTGGAACTCTAGAATAAAAGTGGCTTCCTAATATACAATGCTTTAACTCAAAGGGATCTCTGTTATAGGAGATAGCAATGACTTTTTCAAAAAGTTAGATCAAGGAACTTGTTCTTGTTGCAGTTTGATGACAATATCATCGACTTCGCGCAAATCATTGATTGAAGATTGTATTTTATTTTACCTAGTAACTGAGTTTAATATTCAATTAAATAGAACTATAGAAGTAATTCATAATCATCGGGTTAAAATTGATCAAAACCAGCCAATTATGTATGCGATTCAACACACCAATTATTGAACATGAGCAGGATGTTACCAATCATAGTCATGCTTTCCTCCATCGGCCGCTGACAGTAGATCATCCATTCCACTCTTAGCCAATTTCGCTGGTACGACTGAAAGTCTCCCCAACTTCACTGAAACTGCAATTCATACGCAAAACAAACCTAAGAAACATCCACTTAACCGATTTCAATGTTCAAAAACAGAAGAACAACAAGAACAAATGATATACTCAACGTGAAATAACCCAACAATAAATAAAATAATAAAAAAAAACCACAAAAAAGAGCACTTTTGGATTCATAGCATAGAAAGAGTTCTAATTCATCATCGATCACGACGGCAGTGAATTCCAGAAAACTACAATTATCCAATCCATGAGATAAACGGTATTACGGAGGAGTAATAATTAAAAGAGGAGCATGGGGTAGACGGGATATGTGAGAATTCAGGAGGGCATTTTGGTCTATGGAATCAATATAATCAAACGAAAAGGAAATTGAGGTGAAAAGGGATGAAGAGTGGGAGGTTACTGTCAGATTCGTCTGAGGAAGCGACGGAGAGACTGCGGCGGTTTCTAGAGAAGAGATCCAAGTTCTCGTCGGTTTCCTTTGAGATTCCGTTGAGACTCAGACCTCGCCGGTGCTCCATTCTCGCCGGAATATTCCTCCCGCCGACGAGAGATCCCTTCAAACTCCGATTAATCATTCCTTATGAATCCAGGAACAAAACCATCTCCAAAGCAGAATTCGCCAACAGTAGGAGAGTGCGTAGTATTATCAGAGAGAGAGAGAGAGAGACAGACAGAGTGCAGTAGATGCAAAGACACGCACGGAGCTTGCTGTGAATTTTACGAAATCAATCTGAGAGAGAGAGAGAGAGAGAGAGAGAGAGAGATGAGAGAGAATATGTATGATTGTTGTTGTTTTGTTGTAGTAGTAGTAGATCTGTAGGTGCATATGATGGAGAGGTGGAAGTAGTAAAACTGTCTGACAATGTATATGGGTGGTGGGGGTAGTTCCCTCTTCTCTTCGTTGGCTTCTTCCATAATTCACATGACTGACTGACTTGGAGAGAGAGAGAGAGAGAGAGAGAGACAAGAAGAGAGAGATGATATGGTGTTTGAATGATTCTCTCTATTGTTTTCTTCTCTATCCTATTCCTATATCATACTACTAGTATTTGCCACAAGGTGGGCGATGGAAGCGGGACGGGTTGGCCCAGAGCTCAGCACATGTTAAAATTTCATGTCCCAAATTTCTCGGGTCTATTAACTTTTTAGGATCAGTTTATACAAAATTTAACTCCATTTTTAATTAGGCTCTTTATAAATGGATAATAAAATTAAGGCTTCAAAATTAATTAAAGTATGCAAAAATTAACGACATAACAATAATAAAAATAATAATAATAAAAAAGGTTTGGAGATGGGCAGCTCGCTGGCGGTGGCATGGTACAGATAATATGCCCACATTTGGCACCAATAGTCAAATACTTGTAGTAGTCGTACATTAATAATATGTGTCACATTCTCTGGCTAAACCCTGTGGCCCCATGTGATTACAACAGCATATCTCATATCTTTAATCTTTTTTCATAATTGGATATTCGGATCAGTTTACGTGCATCTTGATTTATTTTGGGGTTCTGGAGGTAACAATCACATATAACCTCTAATGGCTCAAGAGTTTGTTGACAAGATGAATCGAACTTGAAACCATAGGTGAGAAGATAAACCCTTAAGTTTCAAAGATAAGGTTTAGAGTAAGGCCCTAACTTCCAATGGAAAGCCACTTAATTAAACCTAGTTCTTACGTACCTTTAATTGATATCTTAACATAGTTTTTAACGACTAACGCTTGGGTGACTCTTTTAAGCATTAATATGCATGCTATCGCAATCATGAGAATCATCATAATAATTTACACCAAATTGTTGTATAGGATACAAACTCTCTCAATTTTGTGGTAATTCAACTTTTTTGAGGTTTGGCTTCGTTCTACTGAAAAATTAAATTGTAGGTGATGCCGAATTAAATAAACTAGTAATATATAAACGAATTTCGGACCCAGTGATCATCTTTTCCATCAGCTAGCCCTGTTATGTTAATATGCTATATATGCAGCACCGTCAGAGCTATGAACACAACACAACACAACACAACACAGTGGCGAAATCAGGATTCGGACGCAGGAGACACCATTCTATGGAAATCTTGTTATAGGTTGTGCGGAAAAATAGAAAGAAGAAAATTAAGTGTGAAGTCAAATAACTATTAGGTTTTGCCGTGGACTTTCTTTGTGAAAAAGAAATAAAGGATAACTCCAACTCTCTTATGGTATTCAAATGGAAGATATTAATTTTTTATGATCCGAACCGATCATTTTCTAAATTGCAATCTTTACAATATTTGTACAAAAGTAGTATTCGGTTTTTTCGCATACTCGTAAATACCTAGTCGATGTAAGCAAGACTCATTAAGTCTGTTAGTGTACACTGTTAAGTTCTGTTACAGAGTAAGTCAGTTAATAAAGTTTGTTAGTGAATTAATGAGTAGGTTAAGTGTGGTAGTTAGCTGCTCATTATGACACGTGGTAGGGCTCCTGTATAAAAGGGAGATGAGTCCCTCTGTACTCATCATCGAACATTACTGAAATGAAATCAATTCTCTCTTCTCCTTCTTCTCAATTCTGAGTTAGGGTTTTTACATTTCGTCATGGTATCAGAGCGTGAAGACTCGCGTCGTTCGATCCTGAAGAATTCTTTCTCTCAAATCTCTTAGTTAGTTAGGTTAAATTCAAGATTCAAGTTCATCTGAAAATCAAGGTTCATCTTCAATCTTCTTGATCAAGAATTCATGGCTTCGTCTTCTGCAACTGCAATTCTTCCGCCATCATTGGCGTTTCTTGTCTCCAATTTTCATTCACTGGTTAATATCAA
>JAXBDA010005221.1:7200-25348 GCA_036023075.1 Gaultheria prostrata
GGGCTTGGGCTTCAAGCCCGAAGACCTTATTTGCAAAGGTTGTAACTTCAGAGATTAAATCCACAAGATTGTTTTCTGGAAATCAAGGCCAAATTCATTTTCATGCAGCTGGAAAGTGTCCCACGTGTTTGTATCAGTTGGTTTCCTTGCTGGTCTCGACACACCATCAACACTTCAGAATTCCAAAGTTCATCCATGAATTGTTTTGTTATTCCAAGTTCTTCCTTGTGAGAGAGTGTATGCCCAAGTTATGTTCACCAAAGTTCATTTGTGTTGTGCAACCTTGTATCCAGGGAGAGACACCGAACAAAACTTAAGCTCTACCGATGAGGCGGAGAATCTATTTTAAGGACATTGTGCGATAGACGGGCCATTTTTTATTGTAATATTTCAGTTTCCATTATATGTATCTCATCTCAAGTTCTGTTGTTATAGTTCAATTGTCCAGAGGTGATTCATATACGGTGAAATTTTACGATTACAAAACAAACTTCAGATCTGTTTGGTTTCCTCTCAATACTCGTTTTTACTAAAATTGTCCACAGCCAGTGAAGTGGCATGTGGTCGAATCAGAGGATTCAGTCACGTCAGAGAAAATTGAAGGTAAGGTCCATAAGGATGCTATGCTTGGGCTATTTTCCATTCTTCTTTTCCGGATATCCGAAATGGGCGAAACGGGACAATTTCTCAAACCTCGTTGTAAGTGGGACCTGTATCCAACAGAAGTGAAATATTTTTCTACTCTCTCAAGTTTCCTTTTAGGTCCTGTACTAAAATCCAGAATTGGATTCTGAATATGTACCAAGACTCAACTTAAATGGCCCATAGACTTACTCCAGTACAAATTTACCAACAAAAAAAAAAGAAAGAAAGAAAGGAAAACAGGACAAGAATGAATAGACCATGCACCTCGTTCATGCTTTTTATGGCAACACCCTACCGATAAAAAGAAAGTGAGAGCGACTGACCTGCTTCCCAAGGGTCAATACAACATAAGGATCACTTGACAGTAAATCTCTGATTGCTAAATTGGTGCCTTTTAATACTTTGACCTTCAACATCCCCATAAACTCGACAATGCCTTCCTGTCATCAGTTTCAACAATAGCCGACTAGACAAGTTATTCACTGCAGCACCGAAGAAGTTTTTAAAACCATATTGCACTGATAACCATGTTAAAACAGGCAAACTACGAGTAAATTGCTCTGAACTATCCTGATGTATAGCCTCAGAGACTCCTGGTATATGGAATATCCATATGACGTTACATCCTACGTTCCAAGTTGAAGAATGGGGGGTGCAATGAACAATTTAGACTGAAAAAAAAAGATCAAAGGGAAGGAGTAATGCATTGGCGAACAATCAAGTACTATTGAAATCATATCCGACTTTGTACTTCATTGGAAGCACTTTTAAGATCCTATACAACAAGAAATCATATTCAAGCACTAATTTTAGTGCATACGGTACTGCAAAACCCATATTAGTCTCTCTCTCTCTCTCTCTCTCTCTCTCTCTCTCAATGGGGGGTGATTTGAACAATTTAGACAGAAAAAAAACTCAAAGGGAAAGAGTAACGCATTGGCGAACAATCAAACACTATTGAATCATATCCGACTTTGTACGTCATTGGAAGCACTTTTGAGTGTGAGTTTTCAGAGGAGACAAACTGATTGTATTATTTCTGAATAATCAAAAGGCTACGCTATTACACGATTAAATAGAGAACCACTACACCTACCACTACGCTAAAAAGGAAACGATTACAAGGTATGATCACACTACTACCTAATTTACGCAATCAATACCAAAAATACAAGATACAGAATATATGATTACGATGTGAACATATATTCCTAAAATACAAAATATACACTACACTTTCACACACACCCTCAAACTTAGGATGCCAGAGCAGAGAGCATCGAGAATTTGCCAAGGAGGAAGCGAAAACGGATAGCAGTATGGGTCTTCGTGAAGAAGTCCGCCAACTGCAGCGTAGAAGAGACGAAGGGTAAAGTAATGGTGTCAGACTGAAGATGCTGGCGGATGAAGTGGCAATCAATTTCGATGTGCTTGGTGCGCTCATGGAAGACCGAGTTGTGGGCGATCTGAATCGCACTCTTATTATCACAATAAAGAGGCGTGGGTGAAGTAACAGAGACACCCATATCTGAGATAAGCCAACAAAGCCATACGATTTCAGACGTAGCATGAGCACGATATTCAGCTTCAGCGGTGGAGCGAGCAACAACAGATTGCTTTTGCTTCTCCAAGAGATAAGGGAATCTCCCACAAAAACACACAGTCCTGAGGTAGATTTGCGGTCAGTAATATCCCCAGCCCAATCAGCATCAGCATAAGCATGAAGAGACAAACTGGATGTAGAAGAGAGCACAAGACACTGATGAAGAGTACCACGAATATAACGGAGAATACGTAACAGAGCCGCCCAATGGGTAGTCCGAGGAGTAGAAACAAACTGGCTAATAATGTGAGCAGCATAGGCAATATCCGGACGAGTAACAATGAGATAAACTAAGCAACCCACCAATTCTCGGTATTCTGTAGGATCGTCAAGAGGAACACCATCAGAAGCAGAGAACTTGGCATGAAGCTCAAGAGGAGTGTCAACCGTCTTGATATCACTGAGATGAGCACGATGAAGAATATCAGTAGCATACTTGGACTGTCCAAGAAGGTACCCCTGGGGAGAGGCAGCGACTTCAATACCAAGAAAATACCGAAGAGGGCCCAAGTCTTTCATCTCAAATTCCTGAAAGAGATGACGTTTGACGTCGCTAATAGCAGCAGAATCAGAACCAGTAATGATCATATCATCAACATAAAGTAAGAGAAGAACCAAACCATGAGAGGTGCGACGAAGGAAGAGAGCAGAATCATGCATACTGGGCTGGAAGCCAATCTGAAGAACCACATCCTGAAAACGCGCATACCAAGCGCAGGGTGACTGTTTCAACCCATAAAGAGCACGACGCAAACGGCAAACAACACCAGAAGGGTGAGAGAAGCCAGGAGGAGGCCGCATATAAACCTCTTCAGAAAGATAGCCGTTCAAAAAAGCATTTTTGACATCCAACTGAGAGAGAGGCCACTGTTGCACATCAGCAACAGAGATCAAGGTGCGAACAGTGGTCATTTTGGCAACGGGAGCAAAAGTTTCCTCATAATCAATCCCATACTCCTGAGAAAACCCTTTAGCAACTAAGCGGGCTTTATACCGCTCCAAAGAACCATCAGAATGAGTCTTGACTTTATAGACCCATTAGCAACCGATAAGATTCTTACCAGCCGGCAGTGGGACCAACTCCCATGTATGATTTTGAGCAAGAGCAATAAGTTCAGCGTCCATGGGCTTCACCCAATTAGGATCAGTACAAGCTTCTTTATAGGACCTAGGCTCGTGAAAGTGTAGTGTATATTTTGTAGGAGGACGGGAAGTCTCGTCGGAGACTAATGAGGTTCCGACGAGAGCTGTCGGTGGCTGTCGGAGACGATTGAAGGTCCGGCGAGTGGTGATGAGTGAGTGGATGCAGAGAGGTGATGGTGATGGGGTTCTGAAACGTGAGAGAGAGATCGACAGGGATGGTTGGATGGTGATCTGGATATTGATTTTGAGAGAGAGAGAGAGAGAGAGAGAGAGGGAGAGGAGAGGCCGACTGAGATTTACAGAAGACAGAGGCAGAGAGGTTAGACCTGCTCTGACACCATGAAAGTTTTCAGAGGAGACAAATTGATTGTATTATTTCTGAATAATCAAAAGGCTACGCTATTACACAATTAAATAGAGAACCACTACACCTACCACTACGCTAAAAAGGAAACGATTACAAGGTATGATCACACTACTACCTAATTTACGAAATCAATACCAAAAATACAAGATACAGAATATATGATTACGATGTGATCATATATTCCTAAAATACAAAATATACACTACACTTTCACATTAAGATCCTATACAACAAGAAATCATATCCGAGGACTAATTTTAGTGCATACAGTACTGCAAAACCCATTTTACTCTCTCTGGAATAACGTGAAATGAAGGAATTTGGGAGGGCTAGGTGACCCGTGATGGATTATAACCAGGTTAGTATGACCCAGCTCTAATTTAACCCGCATATGACCCGCGAACTCCTTTCCCTTGCCCCAGCAGTTGGATCAGATTAACAAATTTCCAGGATCCTTGACTGGATAGGAACTGTACGGTTCAAATCATGAAAATTTGATCGGGAAAGTAGGGTGTGGACGGAAGGTCCGCATATTGGGGTGTGGATAGGAAGATTAGTGTATATATATACATGATGAATGACTTTACTTTCTTATGTGATTGTTTCAAATATGTCAACAATCAAAATACAGTAAGTAAAGTACATATCCTAAAAAGAGTAATGTAGTTTACTGAAGTTCGTACAAATTATGGCTAATTTGCATAGAATACAAAGTTCCCTATGGAGTATGGACCCTATCTTACATTTCATCATGGTAATCCATTTTTGTTTTCTTTCATTGTTGGTACCCAACCTAATAAAGGTTATTTTCTCTTTGATAGGTCACGTTTGAGAAAGCAAAATTAGTTTATTCAAGTGAAGGCAATCTGGTCATGTTGTGTTGTCATAGTAGTTACATGATAACCTGTGTCTTAAGGAAGTTAACAATAGGAGAGGCAGCGCCGCCTGCATAATTTTATAACAAAATACTCCTGTTCCCAGCAGGCTGAAACTTAGGTTTTAGACAGTGCACACCAAATTTAATAAACAAGTGCCAACAATAAAAAATTTAAAGACCTCAAATATATTTGCAGATTGAGTAGTGGCAACAAAATGGAACAGCGATATATCCATTGTATTCATCTGATCAACATACATAACTACACAAGGCATCAAGCAGGTATTTTAAAGATCATACTAAGAATTTTTAACTTAAGTAGGTCAACAAATTTTACCGATTTCTGTAACGAGCTGGAGCTTCGAAAGCTATTGATTATATTTCTAGATACACTTGTTTGGAGAGAGTTCTTTTGGGAAGGAACTGACGTGATCCGCAAGCTAGGTTTCAAAAATTCTTGCAGGTCATACTTAGACCTGCCAAACATAAGTAAACAAAAACATAAAAGGCAAACAAAAAGTGAGTGCCAAAATTACCAAACTCATAACCAGCCTATATTATCTACCAGATCTTATGCCAAATGGGACAAACCATTGGTCAGCAAAAATTAAAACTAAGAAAAGACAAGCCGAGAATTGAAAGTCGAGTACCAAATGTCAAGTTTCTTTGACCACTATCAATTTCAAATCAATATTTAGGCAGTTGGACTTGGTGACAAACCATGAAGTTTGAACCACGTTAGAGACGAAGACCACAGAGATCACAGATGAAGACAACCACAAGCATTTAATGTGCACGGCTAAAAGTACCCTTAAATTTAATCTAACCTGATAAACTTAGCCCGCTCCTTGTTATTAGAATCTGGCCCAGGTTTTGAGTACCCTTCAGGTATAAAAGCCTCATAGATTGAATTAGCAGAAGCATTTCCTCCTACCTCAACCATTGCGTCAATTTCGTGATCCGACCACTCATCTAATGTCACAGACAACACCTGGCACAGTTTATCATGATCAGAGAATTAGGTCAGAAACCCCATAAACAAAAATTTCAAAACACTTGAGTATACTAACTCCATCGCTGGTACCCATAGGCCATATCATATAGAGAGGTCTCTAAAAAGTAGGCACAAAGAAATTGTTTTACATACAAGCTGAGTTAGAAAGGTCAATTTCTCATCAGCTCCTTACGTATTAAATTAAACGGTTTTCAAACAAATACAAAACTTCAACCTGGTCGGGTTACCATGACTTGGCTAAACCATTCCTAACCCAAGTTTTTCTTTTGTGCTCAAACTAGGTTAGTCCCACAAACCAGCCCCAAACACAGAAAAATGAAGCTAAAGGAAGACTAGGTTCCTAAATGCAAAAAGGGGAAATTGGATTGCGCTTGCACACACGTTCACTTTACTAACTCAATGCTTAGGATTTTCTGCCTTTCTGATGCAAACCACGTAAATATGTATATAGTAGGGTAATTGTGAAGGTTATTTTGTCAGGGGTGTTTATGCCATTTCCACGGTTAAAGTTCTTTCTGCCTTAACAGGACCTTTCTCGAGTTTTTTTTTTTTTTTTTGTCAGGGGCTTTGGTGTTTTTGAGACTATTTTAATGTTTTGGGGTTGTAAGAGAAATTTTGTCTTCTGGGGTTTTAAGTGCAAGTTTTGCTTGGCTTGTTTTGAAGAATTGGAGGCTTGGATCTTGAGGATTCGATCCCGCGGCGCCTACCGTTCCCTCCATCACTGCTGTTTGTGCGAAGAGACTAGCTAAAGCCGCTGTTACACCGTGTTCAGAACTGAGTACTATCCAGATTTAGGTACAGTCCAGATTCAGCCAACCTTGGTGTGAAAAACTTACTTCTGTATGCTGTATTTTCACTAGAATACAAAGTTTCTTGGTCCTAGCACCTTCTTGTCTGCTTGTAGTAACAATAAATGGTCTGTTCTCGTCTTACACTCTGATTCCAAGTGTTAAGCACTTCGATATTTTGAGTTGGATCAGCTGGTCTTATTTACGTGCATATCTTTGCTATTCTTATTTGCGTCACTTTCCAAAGGCTAAGTCCGGCAAAACCTCGACCAGATGCAAGTATGCAACCAATGCAGCGAAAAGACTACTCTCTAGGCAAATATAAATATTGGCCAAACTTTTTCTGTTATTCAATTATAGCAAGCCCATATCCATATCTTTCCTGATTGCAAAGCACATAGATAGTTAACAGTCCGATCTTTTTGGCTCCATTTATACATTTTCCCAAAATTGCTTTACCTGGGTGCGATGTATCAACTATACGTAGAAAACAGTAGAGGAAAGAATAAACTATAGGGATGGCTTTTCCAATCATTTTCAACAGTCGCGTACTTGGCAAATTGCATTCCGTCCTAGATGTTAAACTGCGTATACAACAGCCTGCTAAATGTATCTTCTAGCATTTCATTCTAGAGAGGAGGGAGGAAGAGGAATCAGAGCAGAGAAATCACCTTCGAGATATGGGTACCAAGACTTCTGTGCACTCCACAGCATTTTAAGCATATAAATACCCCGATATTCGCTGACCTGAAATGTAGAAATTCTTCTTAATCTACAACGTAGAAAAACATGCATTCGATGCAACACCACATGTCTCCATACACCCAAAATCCAGGCAGTTGAATTACAATAATATGTTCCAGATATCAAGAGATATCACACATATCTCCGACTCCAAGGATGGATATCTAATCTCAGCAATGTTTCACCTCCAACTAATATCTTTATTTTGTCAGAGATACTCTCCCATATTATTTTTTATGTCCTCTTCATCCACACTCGTTATTTTGATTGCCACAGAAAAACGAATTGCATGGAGCAGAAATTTACAGTACGTACAGATTGAAGAAATTCTTATGACGCAAGAGTTTTGGTTGCTTATTAGTAAATCTATACTATATATTCAGCACACCTAGCCTCCGTGGTGCTCTCTCCAATTTTAGAGAAAATAAAATAAATCAATGAAAAATCCACATCACCATCTAAATCATTCCTTTTCTTCCTACTAGGGGTGAAAAAAAAACCGACGGCCCCAAACCGACCGGTTTTTTCGGTTTTCGGTCGGTTTTGTACTGGAGTCGGTCGGTTTCGGTTCTGTGGCCCAAAAAATTCAAAATTTTGGTTCGGTTTCGGTTTAATGAAATTAAGACTGAACCGACCGAAAAAACCGAAATAATAACCGAAATAGACCGAACCGAACCGAACCGAATAAACTCCCTTCTTTAATCTACACCATCGATCTCTAATTGATTCGATCTACACCGTCCATCCCTACAAACCTAACCCTAGCAATACTCCATCTGTCCATCACTCTCTCTCTCTCTCTCTCTCTCTCTCTCTCTCTGCAATCTGCAATACTCCATCACTCCATATCTCTCCATTCTCCAATACTCCATCACTGATCACTCCATTTCTCTCTGTCACGCCCAAACCGTGAATCGAGCTATGCATATCACGCCCAAACCGTGAATCGAGAGTAGGACTACATCTATGTAAGTGTGTATTTTCGTCTCCCTGTCCCTCTATCTCTTTTCGTCGGGTCGTCCATCTCTGTGTTACTTTGTAACTTTGTACCTCTCTTCGTCATCTTGGCAGATCCTCCTCAACAACTCCAGTGTTGAGTGTATTTCTCAGTTGGAAGAAATGGCTAGCAATGAGGTATTCAATCTCTAAACCCTAATTATTTTTTATTTGCTGATTGTTGGTGTTTGGGTTTCATTACTTTCATGTTTGGTTAGTAATATAATCTTAGGAAAATGTTGATTTCGATTTTCCTTTGTTAGATGGATGAAAAAATTGATGATGACATTATGGATGAGGCTGTTGAGTTCGTTTTACCTGAACATTTTAATGTGGAAAAGGATAATGAAGTGCTTGGAAAAAGGAAAAAAAAGACTACACTAGCTGGTGGTGAATCTGGTGATGGTCTAGTAGCTAATAAGAGGGTTGAATGCTGGATCCATTTTCATCTGCTTACGGAAAAAGGTAATCCGAAACCTAGGGCTGGTTGCAATTTTTGTACAACAAGCTATGCATGTCATTCAAAGAACAATGGTACAAAATCCATGTCTCATCATTTTGCAAATCAGTGTAAATTCAACCCCGCAAGCAAGAATTATACGGGTTCTAGGCAAAAAATCCTTGGTTTTCAAAAAGTAAAAGAAGGTGAGGATGAAGGAAGTGCAAACCTTGTGGCTACGACCTTTAGTGTTGATGCGTGTAAGAGGGCACTAACGGAGATGATAATAGTTGATGAGTTGTCATTTTCATTTGTTGAGGGTGAAGGATTCAAAAACTTTATGCGTGTCGTTCAACCAAAGTGGGTCAAGATTCCATGTAGGATTACGGTTGCCAAGCAGTGTATAGCCATATACAATGAGGAGAAAAAATCTTTGAAGAAAAAATTTAAGAGTCAAAGGTTGTGTCTTACTACGGACACTTGGACTTCGGTCCAAAACTTGAATTACATGTGTCTTACCGGGCATTTTATTGATGAGAATTGGAAATACCAAAGGAAAATTCTTAATTTTTGTGTTGTTCCTAATCATAAGGGTGACACTCTTGGTAGAATAGTTGCGAGTTGCTTGGTGAGTTGGGGGATTGACAAGTTTTTAACGGTGATGGTTGATAATGCATCTTCTAATAATCTTTTGGTTGCTTACTTGAAAAGGAAGACCAAAGATAGGAAGACAACTATTTTAAGTCACAACTTCATGCACGTGAGATGTTCGGCACATATCTTGAATCTCATTGTGCGTGACGGATTACAAGAGATTGATGTCTCTATTGTGAGAGTGCGAAATGTTGTGAGGTATGTGAGGTCTTCCCCGCAAAGGATGAGGGAGTTTTGGGAATGTGTAAAGAAAGAGGAGATTGATTGTACACTTAGACCTTGTTTGGATGTGCCTACTCGGTGGAACTATACATATTTCATGTTGGATGGGGCTCTAATTTATCAAAAGGTTTTTGATCGATTATGTGATGACACGGCCTTCAAATTAAATGCGAGAGAGGAGGAAATTGATGAGGATGATTTGGAGTATTGTGACTTTGAGGTTGATAGTGGGATGATTGAAGAGAGAGATAGAGAGAGGGAGAGGAAGGGGGAAAGGGAGGAACGAAAATTTTGGGCCTCCAACTTCAACGGATTGGGAAAAGATTAAGTTGTACGTACAATTTCTTAAAAAGTGTTTTACATTGCAACATTAAAGTTCTCGAGTTCTTTGTATGTCACTACCAATGCTTTTTTTGATGAAATGGTGTTGATTCATCAACTATTACCAAGTTGTGTGCAACCAATGATAGTGTTTTGTATCCTTTGGCTTTTGGTATGAGGGAAAAGTTTGATAAGTATTAGGGAGATTTTGAAAAGATTAACTCAATGATGTTCTACGCGGTTGTTCTTGACCCTCGATGCAAAGTTCAGTTTTTTGAATACATCTTTCTAAATACTTTGGGCTTTGATAAGAAGTTGGTAAGTGATATGACGGATAAGATAACAAGTGAGCTTACCGATTTGTTTCAATGGTATGTAAAGAATAATGCAAAAGTGAATGTGCCCAGTCGAGAGGAGGTTGGGGGAGCATCAAATACAGTGGTTTTAGATGGAGATGATGATTTTGAAGATCATAAATCTTTGAAAAAAGCTTTTAAGATGCACCAACAAAATGAAACAAACATGGCAAGCAAATCGGAGTTGGAAAAGTATCTTATGGAGGCTAGTGAAGATGATAGTGATAGATTTGATATATTGAAGTAGTGGAAAGAGAATTCCTCCAAGTATCCAATTCTTTCCCCAAGTAGCACGAGATGTGCTAGCTATCCCCGTGTCCACAGTCGCTTCTGAATCCGCTTTTAGCACGGGTGGACGTGTGATTGATCCATATCGAAGTTCTCTCGCTCCCAATACCGTGGAGGCTCTTAATTTGCACTCAACAATGGATAAAGAAACCAACTAAAATCAACCTTAGAGATCAACTTGATGAGTTGGAGCAATTGGATTCTGGTACTACTCTTTACTTATGTTTTTGTTTTCTTTATTTTATGGTACTTAATTACTTCTATGTTGGATAAGTTACTTGTTTTTTTTTTGTGTTTGTATTGTTTTTACTTTTTAGTTCTCATGAAAGAGAGTGATAAGGATAAGGCCTAAGGGGTTGCTGGTTTGACTAAAGAAAAGCAACAGTTTGTAAGTTTTCCACACTTTCTTTCAATTAATTGTTTCATGCCTAGTTTCACCTCTGGTATTAGTTCTTATAGTTGGTATCCGGAATTATTTCTTATAGTTGGTGGCTGGCTGGCTGGCTGCCAATAAGTAAATCTGCAGCAGCAATAGTAATGGCAGCAGTAGTAACGGTAGCAGCAGCATATGTTTTCTGCTATTTCTTAAGGTTTGATTATGTATGTCAGGTCTATAGGAGCAAGATATTTTGTAAATATGTTGATTCTGTTTCTACTTAGTATCTCTGAATGCAATAATTCGTTCAGCGTATTCGTTCTTTGCTGCATCTGGTTTGATTCTCCTCTGTTGATTTTGTTCTTTTTGTCATATGCAGCTAATTTACGGCAAGTGTCCAGCTTTGAAGCTCTTCAATCAGCAACCAGGTATGAGATTGCACCTTTATGTCTGCATGTTATTCAAAACTTATATATTCCGTGTTTATAAGCACGGGGATGCTTTGTTAACGACTCTTAGGGATGTTATTTTTTGCTCTAAATTCTGCGTGTAATGCATGACTTGGGAATTGAGATTCATGTGAGCTGTTCGGATTTGCTTGAAGATGTTATCCTGAGGATTTTTCTAGCATAAGAATTAATGCTTGGTTTGTTTCTTTCTTTCTTTCCGGTCAAGGAACCCATTTGGTTCAGTTTTTCCTTTATGTTACTGATAAGGATTATGTGGAAAAGAGCTCATTAGTTGGAAACATTTTTCAAGTCCGTGAATAATCCTCCCACGCAATATGATGGTGTATAATACAAGTATACGAGTTTGGTTTTTAAAAATAGGTTTTGGAGAGTCTTTTAGTAAACTCACTTGAGAAACAGCAACCAAGTAGGGTTGTTTCTCCACTTCTTGCATTGCTGGTATATCCGGTGAGTATCGTATCCTTTTGTCACAGCTCACAAAAATGGCAGGTTTGTGCTTTGTTACCGTAGGCCTCGGCATGCATAGTTGATGGCTGACCATGAAATAAAATGGGATTTGGTTTTTCTTTTTTCTATTCGGGGGGGTGTGGCTGTTTGAGAAGGGCAAGATTACATGATTTTCCAAAACCATACACTTTCCATCCTCTTTTTGGTCTACAAAGTATAGTCTCTACTTTGATTTTCAAACTTATATATTCTGCTCTTGGATTTCTTCCATACTCCAGTGATTCATAGTGTTGGGTACTGGTCATTTAGAGTCTATAATTCATTGGATTCTCTTTTTTGTGATTATGACTGGCTCACATCTGAAATTTTTTTGTTGTGGCCATTACAGGTCTATCATTCTACTTTTGTCGATGATGAGGAAATTACTAAAGCGTGTGGTTGCTCTCTTCTATTTTGTAAAAGGCCATATTAATTATTAAGGGTTTTTGTTCTTCATTAGATGGGTTAAATTTGATGATTCAGATTATGTTGTAATGTTTCATTTTACTGTCAGATAATATCTTGGTATTTGGTCACTTTGGTGATGATTCAGATAATTAGCATTAGATAACATGTTCAGGTTGAATTGGGTTGCTACTTGCCTTTGCAATTTTTGACTTGGCCCAAATGAATTCTTCAATTGGGCATTTGCAAATTTTGAATTATTTAATGGATGGCCCAAATAACATGTTTTAAATTCTTGAATTGGCCCAAGTAATGGGTTTTTAATTTTTTTGGGCCCAAATAAAGTTTTTATGTTGGCCCAACTTGGCCCATTTCGATCACCCCGAAAAACAGATAAAACCAACCAGACCGACACCACCCCGAACCGAACCGAAACTAATTTCAAAACGGTCGGGATCAGTCCTTAAGCCTCATAGGCCGAACCGATTCGGTTTTGTTCCTAACCAGACCGAACCAACCGAAACCGAACCGATTTCACCCCTACTTCCTACAGCCTTCCCATTTAGTTAGATTTTTTTCCTTTTTCCTTTGTCCCTTTAATCTGTCACAAATCTAGAAACCCCCATTTTTAATATTCGCCCCCTTCTTTTCCTTTGCAACTAAAAAAGTTTCAAACAATTCTAAACCAAGTTTCCAAAAAATTGAGAAAATGATGTGTTAAATCAATTATTTTTTTAAATACTCCAAACGATTTAAGTTTTAAAAATTTGTCAGAAAATGCTACAAATATCTTATCTCAAGTTCTGCTTTTTTAGTGCATTTCATGCCTATGTAATGTAAAAGTTTTTGGCATATACTCCCTCCATTTCCCATTGTTGGTCTTTTTTTCTTTTTTTCTTTTTTTTTTTTTGGGGGGGGGGAGCTGTGCTAACGATCAGATCAACAAATAACAAATCCTCGTACATAACTTCTAAAATTTGTTTACCCGTAACACTTAACCTTCTTAAGCATCTATGAAGCTAAGCAATAAAATTGCCCGATTAACAAGAAAGTTGCACATTTTTAAATATCCAATCTCGACTGATAAAGAATGGATAAGCAGAGGCTCCATGGAAACACTGATACCTGTCTATTTACTGTCTCGCATCCTCTTTATATGCTGATCTCAATTCTCAGCAATGTATTCATAATTTTTGACTTGCTACAGTTTCAGTGACCATAAATATTCTTGGTTATAGTGATACACCTATATGATACCCATTCCTCTTTTCAAAACATAAATCTATTCTCTTCCTTCCACATCATTCCATTAGTTTCCATATCAGAATATATCTTGTATGATCAATTCTCCCAAGGTGTAAGAAACCTAATTTTCCGATAGCCATTTACAGGCAAAGCTCTCTGCTTGATCAGTCCCACTCAAGGTAGCATCAACATAGGGTAACTCTTACATTGTAGGTTTAATGTCACTCTACAGTCTAAAGAAAGAAATCCATTGCAATTTCGTACAATAACTAGTCAGCCAGGAAACGCAATAATCACTCGTTAGCATTCAAGCCTCTGATTCGGCTTATACCCATATCTCAAATAATGGGGAAAGCAAAAATAATAAGGCCATATATTTTCATCGATAATGCCAATGAAGATCTTTATGAAACTCAAGTTTACAGTATTGATCAACTACTATAATACCAGGAATGAGCTTGCAAGACAAAATCCAAAAGCATCAGGGTGGTAGAACTTACGCCCACTTGGGGTCCGGAGCACAACAATCAGCACAAACACGATTATCATTTTGCAGCAATAGTTCTTTTAATCTTTTTTTACCTGCAGTAGTAACATCAACGTACTTCAATAAAAAAACAAAGTTCCAATAAGCAACAAAAGAATTAAGAATCATAGAAAGCCATGAATTTCCTTGTTGATAAAAAATATATCACTGACAAAATGAGGAGTAATTGCTATGAAATGCATATGTACTGCAGCAACACACAATAATAGAAGTGAATTTACCCTCCACTAGATTCGTAGGAACACGTTGCTGATTGCACAAGAAAAGTAAAAGGGAGGAGAACCTAAAGATTGCTATAATTAGATGCTGGGTTGAAGTAGTGTGAAACATATCAACAGCATGCAGTGGAACTTCAACTAGTGTAACATGTAAACTCTCACCATCCATCCAATGAATTCTACGATTAAAGTCTACCAGACACCACTTCAAGCTTGATTACTCAAGTCAGGGCAACTCACGGCCTTTCCTTGCTAATTCAGGTTTCCAGGTCTTTCTTTCCTTTTGGAGTGGCAACAAAAAAAAATTACCAAAAATAAAGGTGAAAGAGAAACAAACAAAGAGAAATGACAGTCACCAGCCCAAAAGAAGAGATAAGAAGAAATTTTGAGTAGGTAATGGCGAGTCCACCTTTCTTTGGTTGGACAAATGGCACCCCTAGGTCTGTTATATAAGAATTTGGGGAAAGCATAGTCTATAATCTTGGACAGTCTCTTACAGCCAAGTTTTCTTCTATTATTCACAATGGGCAGTGGATATGGCATAGGACAAGAAATAGAATTACATTACAGATTAAAGAGCAGACTGCTCCAGATTTTGTGCCTAATGTTGATCCAGAAGACTATGTTACTTGGCTTCCTCATCCTAGTGGGATGTTCTTAATCAAGTCTGCATGGGAAGCAATCAGACACAAAAATCCAATCCAGGAATGGCATGGGGTGGTTTGGAATGGGAAGCATGTGCCTATATAGGCATTTATCCTATGTTTGGCTTGTTCAACAGAGATTGAGTAACTTTGATAGATTAGTGTCTTGGGGGAAGAGTGTGACTGATGACTGTAAGCTGTGTGGTAGGGAGAAAGAGAGCCATCAACAGTTGTTTTTTGAGTGCTCTTATTCCAGAAGTATCTGGCAGAAAGTGAGATGTAAGTGTGGCATCCTTTCTGGCCCTTGGATGCTCAGGGGCATTGTTGACTGGTATGTTAGTAATGTGAAGGGCAAATGTTTTGGCTGCTTGACTCTGAAATGTTCATTGGCTGCAGCAGTCTATCATGTCTGGTTGGAGAGTGTTGGAAAGAATTATTGTATATGGCTGTATATTGTGTTCAATTAGGAAGATTGTAATTAGTCCGATTAGGTAGGTAGAATAATTAGATTTTATTTACTTTCCTTATTTGTTTTTGTATCTAGTCTATAAATAATTCCTCCGTGTGAGAAGAATAATCACATCGTTCGTATATTTCGACATGGTATCAGAGCAGATTCTAGGAACTTGATCTTCTCTTTCTCGTTACCTCTTTTTTTTTCCTCTCTCTCGTTGATTTGTCAATTAGCCGACCAGTCACTCTTGTCGATCGATCATCATCAATCAGACCTCATCAAACCCTAGATCGATCAACCTGTGACTTTTACCCAATTCAAAACCCTAAATCGACTTCTAATCTAGTTCAAAAGCACTCAAAATCGCATACCCAAGATCGAAATCCTATTTTCTGAGTTCGTACTATCGAAATATAGATCGAACCTGCCTGGTCGACGTTCGAAGTCTCTCTCTGGCTCTCAATCGATCTCCTCTGGCACTCGGATTGCTTGTTACAGGTGTTCTTCAGGCACGAAATCAACTGGGTGTTCGCGAAATCAACTGGGTTGACTTCGAAATCCACTGGGTATTCTCTGATAGCACTCAAAACAACTGGATCTTCTCTCCAATCAAACTTCTGACGTGTACTTTGAAGATTCTAAGGTACTTTGATCACCAATTTCTTATTCTCAGCACCTTCTGAACGTTTGGGGCATAGTTGTGCCTGATTGAACCCCCTGTTGGATCTCTGGATCTTATTGAATCTTTGTTAAATCTTTGTTCTATTATTTGGTCTTGTTTGGGTTCTCTTTTTTTGGTATTTTTGTATTTGACCGCTATTAGCATCAGTCATGGGTGATAACACTGATAAAAATGAGAAAAAGGAAAAGGCAGCCAGTATCTCAATCCCTAAGGATGTTGTTAGGGATTATTGTTGTTCTCTCACCACAATTAAATTATATGGATCCAACTATCTGCCATGGTCCTGTGCTGTGACTGTCTCTCTACGAGCCAGCAGTGAGACTTCTTATATTACTGATGGTCCATCCACTGATCCCACTTGGACCCAAAATGATGCTCATATTATGACGTTATTGTGGAATAGTCTTGAACCTGATATTTTTAATAATGTTGCTTGTCAAGAGACGTCCAAAGCTGTTTAGGACACTCTACGAGAGTTATATTCATCAGATCAGAACACTTCTCGTATTTTTCAAATTTATCAGCAGATTTTCTCTTTTGAACAAGGAAATCGTTCACTTGATGACTATTTCTCCACATTAAAAGGGATGTGGGATGAGTTAAATGTTTACCAACCTTTAACAACAGAGGTAGCCATTCAGCAGAGGTACAGGGTTGAGTTTCGAGTTACAAAATTTTTGTCTGACCTAAATTCTGAACGTGCTCCTCTAAGTTCTCAAATTTTATCTGGCAAGGAAATTCCTACTATTGGCGAGGCTTTTTCTCGTATTTGACGAGCTGCTACTCATTCGTCTGGTTTGGAGCGGTCGACTCCATCTGCTCTTGCTGCTCCCACTACATATCCTGGTTCATCTTCTGGGAATTTTGGCAATCACAATCCCCTCCCACAGTCCTAGTAGTTCCTCTGAACGTGGTGGTCGACGAGGAGGACGTGGGGGGCATGGTGGTCGTGGCACCAAGAAGTGTACTCATTGTGATGCAACCAACCACGATGTTGAGTTTTGTTGGAAGGTTCATGGTAAGCCGGCTTGGGTTAATCAGCCTACACTTGAGGGGGGAGCCATCTGTTCCTACTCCTGATCAGATTACTATATCCAAGACTGAGTATGATTCTATGATTCAAAGGGCTCAGGCATCTTCTTCTTCTTCCACTGCGACCCATGTCGCCTTAGGTAATACTTGTCTTCACTCATCGTCTCGTACTGGCAGTACTCCTTGGATTCTCGATTCTGGTGCATCTGATCATATGACAGGTGATTTGTCTCTTTTGACTGATGTTGTTCTATTCCTTCTTATGACTATTGCTGATGGTACTAAAATTCTTGTGGCGTTGGTACATATCATTCATCTGGTCTAATTTTTCAGTTTGTCTTATATTTGCCACAATTTCCTTTTAATCTTCTTTCCATTCATAAACTTTCTCATACTCACCAGTGTTCTATCATCTTCTATCCTTCTCATTGTGAATTTCAGGATCTAAAAACGCAGAGGATGATTGTTGGGGGCCTGGGGTATGAGAAGAATGGCATGTATTTCCTTCAGGAGGAGCAGCAGCAACCATCCAATTCTGCTTTACATTCTACCATCACACCGTATCAGTGGCATTGTCGTCTTGGGCATCCATCTTCTGCCAGTCTTCGCAAGCTAGTCCCTACTTTACCTAATTTTTCGCCTTTTAGTTGTGACACTTGTGAACTCAGTAAACACCATAGGGTTTCTTTTCCATTACGCAATGAGTCACTGTGTTTTGAACCTTTTGCTTCAGTTCATTCTGCTATTTGGGGACCTTCCCGCACTACGAGTTTATGTGGTGCTCGCTATTTTGTTACATTTATTGATGATTTTTCTCGTTTAACTGAGGTGTATCTCCTTAAAGATCGGTCTCAATTATTTTGTCTTTTCAAATTTTCATGCTGAGATTGTCAATCAGTTTAATGCTAAACTACATATTTTACGGACTGATAATGCCCAAGAATGTCTTTCTAATCAATTCACACTTTATAATGAAACTCATGGCATTATTCATCAAACTGCTTGTGTCACCACCCCTCAACAAAATGGGATTGCGGAACGGAAAAATGGGCCAGTTTTAGCTGTAGCTCGTGCTCTTATGCTTCACATGCACGTTCCAAAACATTTTTGGGGATATGCTGTCCTTACAGC
>JAXBDA010005222.1:13640-25345 GCA_036023075.1 Gaultheria prostrata
GCAAGTAAGAATGCTAGAATAGCATAACTATCTTTCTGTTCCCTGTTTTTTTGGCGCTTTGAGCCTACGACAATCTATTATTAAGAGGACACAAGAACTAAAGAGATCGATTTGTCAAATTTTGCTTACACTCACTAATATTTATAACTACTTGTATACTAATAGTCTGGCACAGTGTTTTAAATGGCAATAGGCGCCATGGTCCTCTGGAGCTTAAGCGCGAGGCGAGGCGCGCGCCTTTTGAAAGCAAGGCGCAATTTTTTACAATAAGTAGAACTCCAATATAAACAAAACTTTCAACACAAGCAAACACTAATAAAACTTTCAAATGTCATAAAACACAACATTTCGACAAGGGTTTAGCTTTAGAGACTAAGAGACGTAACAAAATGATTAACGACAATCAAATCTAGAGTCATGGCTGTCATGCATAGACATTAATCATCATCCTCAACACCAATAGCGTCATCTTAATCATCATCATTTGATTTATATCCTTCCACATCTTCTTCTTCCTCTAAATTCTCCTCATCCGTGTCGTAAAGTTCTCATTCTTCCCATACTTCTTCCTTGTTTTCCGACTAAAGCTCTCATTTTTTTCTTTCTTCTTTTCTGACTTCAGCTGTCATTTTTTCTCTTTTCTGGCTGCTTGCTGGTGCTCTTCTTCGTTAGATTTAGGGTTAAACATTTGAAGGGATTTATCCTCTACATTGGTGCACATCTTTTAACACTCAGATGAAGGGTGAGGATTCAATTAGAGGGGAAAAACACAAAGGCGCACAAGGCGAGTGCCTTGCATCTCTGCGCTTAAGCGCGCTTTGTGTGCCTAACCTGCGCCTTTGTGTTGTGTGCTTCGCCTCAGACCTGTGAGGCACAGTACCTGCGCCTCGCCCCAGCGCTTAAGCGCACGAGGCACGCGCCTTTTAAAACACTCTGGCAGATTAAAATGATAACATTTATAAGACATTGATCTCATACAATAAAATAACCACTCTTCTAGATATGCTTAAGGCTAACATTTATGATTGTCACGAATTATCTATTATTATATATATATAAAAAAAAAAAGGTTAATTACATGCTCCTAATATGAATAAATATTCTAAACAAGAAATCATGAACAAATTTTTTTATGAGGATAAAGTTTTTTCGAGCTTAACACCGATTAGTTATTTTCATGCTTTTTCCAAGCGAAAAAAATGAAGCTATAAGGGGTTTTATATAGTCGAGTTCAATAATTGTTATGTTTGCATGAATCGAAACATGATTTGAATTGTGAATCGAACTGTGAATTGTTCGGTTCATCACCGTATCTATCTAAATCCTAATTCACCTACAGATTCGATTCATTTTTGTATGAATCATGAATCGAATCTTGAATCGTATGATTTTGACAACTATTTTTTAAACCACTCAAGGATTGCAATTCTGATAACTTCCAAATTTGATATTCTTATCGTAGCAGCTAGTCTCTCCCTTATAACTGTTATTTTGTTTCTTCCCTGGTAACCTTTTTATCTTTTCCACCCCCATCTAGAATCACCTTGTGGGCGATGTTTTATTTTTATCTTACTATGAATCCTTTTAAACAATTGGAATTATTCGTACAGGTGATTTCTTTGTTTTTGCGATCAAACAATAAGAAACCAGAGCAGAGCAATGGATGTTCTGGGGAATTTGTGCCAAAGGAACCGTATGGTTAGTTAACATCTCCTTGTCACGATTTTTAGTTTGTAATATAAAGCATGAATTATTTTTTTGTCCACGTTAGGCCTAATGAAGATGTCAAGATAACTCTTGGTTGCGAATTAATTTGTGAGGTGGAATGCAACTTGTGTTTCACGCTTTTGGATCATAGTACGCTTCTTATTGCATATGTTCCGCCATTTTTACTGCTCTCTATTTTACTTTTCTTCTTTTCCAGAAGCAGAAGTAGACTATGTGAAAATACTAAATAAAGTTCTTCCTAAAGATATTCGAGTTATGGGCTGGTGTCCTGCTCCAACTGATTTCAGTGCAAGGTCTGTCTAGCTTTGCAAGCCAATTCATTACTTCAACCTTGTTCTTATGTGGTGTTGTCATTGTTAGTGTTCAACAGCTGGTTTATCTTTTAAAATTTGAGATCCCTGTTTGACTTTTTTGCTGGCCAGAGGTTAGCGTACCCTCAGTTCTATGGAATGTAAAATATTTACAGGAAAACTGGCAGCTTATTTCCATAAGCCCTCAGGGTTTTCCTTTCCGACTATATTGGAGGTTTGCGTAGATGGAATACTGATTTTGTGAGCGTTTTTGACTGACAGACGCCTTACAATGTTGGTTTCTTGCTTTCGAAGAATTCTTTGTGATTAAGGTGTTTTTGTCTCATTTGAAGCAAATGCCAATCTTATCTTTTGCGTGATTGATGTGGTTCATTTTGTTTGAGAACACAAGTTTAGCATAAAGAAGGATTAGATGTTGTACTTAGATTTGGTAGTTTTGTATTCTACTAGTTATGTCTGAGTTCAGTCTTTCAGAATGTGTGGGCTCTGCCAGATGATGTAGCCGTAGTCTCTGTCCCTGGGAGAAGTGGAAGGAGTTAGGAAGAAGGAATGCCCTTTCCCCTCAGAAATAGTAGTCGGCTTCGCCTTCAAGCTGTCAAGAAAATCAAGCTAATATGTGATCATGACAGTACACTGAAGCATAGGTCTTCTTTACGGCCCATTACTGTTACATCTGATATGGTCAATATCAGATGGGACCTAGAATCCAGAAAGTAGAGTCTGCCAATCATGGCACTCTTTTGAGCTGTTCCATGGAATACATCCAAGTGGTTTCTGGGCATCACGTTGTTCAACAACTTCATCATTTCCATTTCTTAAAGAGAAGTCATTTTTTCTATTGTAGATCATGATCAATGCCGATGAGCTTTGATTGGAGGATATCATTGTTCCTGAAATTTGTCGTCTGTTTGGATATTTAGTCGTATTTCAAGCTTGATTTTTTGCTATTTAGATTAGCAGAAGAATTTAATGTGGTTTCTTCGGTTTATTTTAAACATGGTCATCCAGCCCCTTATTCGTTTTCTTCCCCTTCTTATTGTGTCCCCAAGTGCAGGTTTAGTTGTTTGAGCAGGGAGTATAAGTATTTTTTCTGGAATGGAAATCTGAATGTAGTGGTATGTTTCTTGAGTTGTATGCTTCCAGGTGCTTCAACTTTAGTGCAAGCCATTATTTTTTGGCTACATGTTTCACCAGGCAATGGAGGATGCGGGTAAGAAATTTATTGGGGAACATGACTTCAGAAACTTCTGTAAGATGGATGCAGCGAATGTGCATAACTATAGGAGGCATATCACAGAGTTCGAAATATTTCCTTGCAATGAAAGGTTGACATAATTATTTCTTTTACTGATTATTTGTTACCCAACTTTTCTTTTCTGCGACAATAGAAGTCCTTCTACCTTTATTTTGTCTTTGCGACAAAAGTTAATGTTTTTCTATTACTTCACTAACCCTCTGGGACATATGGTTCACTTTTCGAAGGACTTGTCATCATGAAGCTAAAGTAGACAAGAATACGGCAATGGAAAGTTTGGTTGTTTCCACTTAATTTCCATTTTTTCTTCTCCCCTAAAGCAGTCTAGTCTTGTCCGAGGAGACTGTTGTTTTCACCCCTCTTGTGTAGGAATGATTATAAGTTTTAGGTGAAAAGGGTATACTATAAATAGGAGAGTCAAGGAGATCGTCAGTCGAGGCTTCTTTAGAGACCATCGTGCCTCACAAATCTTTATGGGATTCTCCTTTTTTGGAGTTTGGGAGGGTGGAGAACTACTAGCTGGGGAAGGGGAAGGCAGATAGAGATAGCATTGAGAGTCAAAAAGTTCAAACAATAGAAATGCCTGAATGATGTATGAGTACAGAACATTTGCCTTTATTATGTCTACTTCTTAATGCCTCGTCTCTTGTGTTTTAGATATTTTGGTTGCCGTCAATAGGGAAAATAGTTCTCCATTGAGATTTTTAACTCCTCATTTAATGTTCTTCGATAGTTGCTGGAAGTTAAATGAATTTTTTTGGTGGGTGTGGTAATTGTTGGGTTCGACTCAAAAAGGCTCACGCTTTTTCTACTTCATGATCTGACACAAAATGGCTTTTTTTAATGATCTTTTTTACGGCTGGAACCCATATATAACTAAACCGAGCCTCAAGTCCAATTGTTTGTGGTCGGCCACATGAATCCGTTTTCTCCTTTGAGCTCTATAAGGGCATTGTGTTCCGTGATAATCATCAAACCTAAAACCTTTCAAACTATCACCTGTAAAGTCAATTTTGGTCTTCTCGTCCCCTTTGTCAAACCCTCTAGCATAACTTTATCGCTCCTCCTAAGATCTAACTACAGCATCTACAAATTCATGATAGACATGTCCAAACCACCTTAATATATGTCCTCTCAGCTTATCTTTTATCGGCACTGCCCCTATCATTCCGCGAAGGTTATCGTTTTCTATTCTCTCTCGTGAAGTTGTACCACACATCCATCTCAATGTAAATGTACTTTTATTTCTTATGCTTGTGAAACTATTGGGTGACTATACATCTACTCTGACACTTGCGAAAGGACACATGCCTGTAGGAACGATCTGGATAACTAGTATCGTTTAGCATATTACTCTGGGGTTTGCTGCTCAGTTTTGTGATGCTTTATGATGCCTGAGAAAGAAAGAAAATAGTTTTTGAGGAAAAGGAGAGGACTTCATCACATAAATACAAATTTAGACAATTAAGTTTCTCAAAGTGCCATGTTAACTAAAACATGACATGTCGGCAACCGGTGGATGGGAGATTAAACATACCTTTTTTACTGAATTATCATCTATGAGGGCCGTAACTGTCAATTTGAGTAAGATTTAGAACACGCACTATTTGAGACTCGTTATATGCTGCACACTCAAATTTGGCACTCACTGTTTGGTGATTTGTTTAATCTGGATTCTGTGACGACTTCAAGTTTTGTAATGCTCGATCAGATTGTTTGAAGATTTGGCGGTATAATCTTTATTGTCATTTGCAGGTTTGAAGGAGATCAGCTGTGGGCAGTGAAAATCAAAGGTACTGCTTTCCTGTGGCACCAGGTCCGGTGCATGGTTGCTGTACTCTTTTTGATTGGCCAAGGTCTTGAATCCCCTAATGTGCGTGTTTAATTTCTCTTGAATGGTTTTAAATTCCAACTCTGGTTCAATTACTTAGTTCTACAAATTGTCTCTTTAATGAGTGCTACAGTGTATCACGGTTATGCATGTTTAATGGTTTAACATGCGCAATGCAAAAACATGCAGTATATCTATGAATAGTTAACAAGTGTAGCTTTTTTAAAGGAGACTTGGGTGGAAAGTACTTCAAATTCATATTTATATTTTGTATGCTTTGCCTGAAACTCAGATCAAGTGTCTCAATTTTTAGGTGGTTGATGCCTTGCTGGATGTTGATAGTACACCAAGGAAACCTCAGTACAGAATTGCTCCAGAGATTCCCTTGGTGCTTCAGTCCTGCAAATTTGAAGGTCTCAGATTTATGTGCTCGTCAGGTAATTGAGATCTGAAGTATATGGGCCCCAGACTTCTCCAAAATCTTTCAGCTCTAACCGTTAACTTCCCCTGCAATATTGAATTGCAACTATTTGTGGAATCTCAACGATGTTTTCCTAGTTTATGCTTGTTAGTATGGGTTAGGACACATAATATTTTGTTATTGGCCCAATATCATCGTTAGCAGGTGATTTTCTATATATTCCATCATTTCAATGAACTTGGATAGAGTTATATACAGCTACCAGTGTCTTGTGACTCTTGTCTTCAATTAGAAGTTCAGAACTGAAGAATGTTTCCAATCCATTTGTCTCATTTATTGCATCATTCCCATTGTCGTTTTCATTTGGAGGGGCGCGAGTTGATTTACATTGTTGGATACATTCTTCGTAGCTTAATTTGCCAAATAGGTTATGTAACACCACTACGATGCCAACCAGGGTTTTAAATAAAGGCTGTTACGTATCGTATCGGCTGTTAAGTAACGGGATTTCTGGCCTCCGATACCATTAGTTACTTATGTATCAGCTGATACGGACCAATATTGGCCGATATATGGCTGTGTCACCTATACCGTTACGCAGATATAGCGACTTAGGCCGAGTTTTCCGTTAGATTTTATGGGATTTCCCATAAAATCAAGCACTTGATAAAATCACTCTCTTGCCCATTAGATAAAATCCAAGTGTGATTAAATCACCACCCAATGCATCATTTACCATTTTGCCCTTTCTTTTCTTTAAGGGGCCCCACCATATATAAGTAATGATTGTACTTTCTTTTTGGGGCCAGGGGCAAATCCGTAAATTCATATTATGTCCTTCCCTAATCTACGGTGAATTCATTTTAGCAAATACCTCATTTTATCAAATGAGTTGAATGGATGGTAAAATCAAGTGATTTTATCTTTTGAAAAACCCACCCTTAAAACCCTAATGCCAACATTGTATGCATTTTGGTGTTTGGTTAATTTTGTCCTTGGATTCCTATGTTCACTTTTTGAGCAAATATTTTACCACTGCTACTTCCACATCATGTTAGGCCACTTAAGAATACAAATGCGGTGAATTGAAATTCCTGATACCGGCGTATGCTGCTGTTCCTTCTTTTGTTTATGAATCTGAAAATAATGGCCTATTGGTGTTTTCCATCCACAGTCAAGTGGTATAATCACACTCTGGGTGATTTAATTCTTGTCTTCTTGATGGTTTGAAAAGTTTTTTCTGCGTAGATGCCAGGCAAGCTCTGCATGCACACTTGGAGATGGAGTGTCAAAGTTACAAACTTCAATCTGCAATCTTTCACGAGGCACTGCTAAGCTGTTCACTTGTTGAAAATGGTGTGCAAAGCGTTACCTTACCATTATCTTGACTGAACCTTCTTTTTCTTGCCTTGTTCTTCATTGCTTAGAGCATTTTGAAATTTCTCAGATGACAGTGTGTCGAATAGTAAAACAAGAAAGAAAGCAGCTTCCCATGTTTCCCTCATGTCCCGGCCAACTGAGCGTGAGTCCTACTGTTCGCAAAGTTTATTACTCCTATCAATGACTTGCTGTAATCCATATTTGTGGTGGTTTAAGTAGATTCATGCAAATTGTGGTGCGCTTTCTCTATTGATGGGAGAGAATGGCTTTTAGGGCCAATTGTTTACAACATCTCTTTTAGGATAAAAATTGTTTATAACATCAAATATAAACAGGGTTCGTGTTTATGAAAGAGACCCAAACTCCCATATACATTGCTTTGTCTTTGTTCTTCAATAGTTTACCTTCTTATGTATTAGCCCATGTTCTAGTTTTTTTCCAAATTCTGTTGATTGTGGTTTGGGCGAGTGCTAGTAACGCTGAACTTCTCTTTGATGTTTCGACTGTTGCCAGCATCTTACGAGGAACGGTGTATAAAGTTGAACTCAAGAGCAGAAGAGTAAAGGCTTGTTGACTGGCCAAGAGCAGTACTTGTTCAAACAAAGCACGTTGCTGTTTCTGTTGTTTTCTGTTTGTATGTTTTGCTATTTTATTATCATAGTTCTACTTATTATAATGTTTGTGTGGATTTCTACAATCAGTGACATCTTTTTAAGGTTTCAGGTTTTGTGTTCAAAAAAGGTTTTAGGTTTTTTTTGTTAAATGAGGGTTTTTCATTATTTGATCTTCATCATTTTTTAGGAAGATTTTGGGCAGCTCTGTTTCATTTGTAAGCTGATCTCAACCTGCAACCAGTGGTCTTGCCTTTAGATAGGAATATTTATTTTTAGCATCCAGTCGTCAGAAGGATTTTGTGGCATGGTAGCTGAACATCTAGCCTTACCTGCCAGCATGGTGTTTCAAATATTAAGAACCAAAAACTTAAAAGGGCTTGTTTGTTTGACGGGACGTGAAAGATCTCTCTCTCTCTCTCTCTCTCTCTCTCTCAATACACCAGTATTTGTATATTCATTTTATGGGATTACATGTTTATTAGGATTGTAATTTAGTTGTACTTTTGGCGACTCAGAATGTATGGATAATGGGCGTTCCACTTAATTAGAATTGCACTCTAAAATTTGTCTTTAGCCTTTTTGTTTGGTATTGTGGTTTGGTTTATAAAACCTTGTGCTTTTGGCATCAAGCAGATTTCGAAGAGGGGAGGTTACTCTGTTTAGCAGCAAAAAATACACACAATACAAGTACTAAAAAACAATTTTTGTAGTGGTATTATAAGAAAATTATAATACCACTACAAAAAAAAAAAATTTAGTACTTGTATGTGCTCATTAGTGAGATGTTCTGGATCATGAATGAAGGAAACACAGTAATGAACACAAAAATTAATTTGGGTCTCTAGGTCTGCCCTCCTTGATGCCTTTCGGCTTTGATTTGAGGATATGGTTCTGCAGCAAAACGTCCCTGTAGCTCCTCGGTTCTTGGAGGTTTAGGGGGGCCACTGTTTCAGTGGTTACTCTGAGAGCAGCCACGTTGTGCATATTGACAAAGGTTAGGTCTGTCTCCAATCATCCCCTGCCCATACCTCTAATGATTGGGGACTAGATGAGTTATGTTATTGTTGTTGTTGTATTATCAGAAATTAGAATGCCATAACCGTTCTCAGAATATATACATAGTTCATATTCAGTCCGAGACAAACTGATTGGGTGGAGTGGTGTTAGTTGGGTACCATGTTGTCAAAATACAGAAAACGGCATCCACAAGACTCGAAGAAGTGGGGGTAGTCAGTGGTGCCAGCAAACCAACACCTCTCATTACCTAGGCCATCATCATGGCTCTGTGAAAGAAGAGCCCAAAGGTCCAGCGAATCAACTCATACCTCGTTTAATTTGCTTGTCAATGATAGTGGTGGGCCTGGTGGCCATGATTTTATGATAAATCTCATCAGAACCAGATCACATTTCAGTTGGTCTATAATAAAAAAAAATGTGCAGTGTGGCATGTCCCAGTTTGTTTGTGGCAGCTTAGAGCAGGTGCAGTAGTTCTTAGCAACTTCCAGTTGAAAAAAGAAAAAGAAAAAAAGAGTTTCTTAGCAAAAAATTGTTAGTGAACAGTGCACATTTTTTAGTTTAGTAATTCACGTCTCTGTCAACACTTCAATAATACTAGTATTTATTTTACTTAATTCTCGTTTAAAAATAATATTACTTTTTCTTTCCCTTTTTTATTGTCTTCTTTTTAAGTCATTGGATAGCAATGACAGTACTCATTCCATTGGATAGTTAGAGAGAGAAATAACAATTGTTTGACTTATACCATTGCTTAGAGCATCAGCAGATATGGTAAAGACCAATGTGTAGCTATTTAAGCTATGGAAAACAGAAAATTTCCCTTCCAGCAGACTCCATAATGAGTAGATGGGATTCCTTCAGCTACAGTACCTAGGTAAGTATCCCGAAGCACTATGCTTGAGCTACCCCACTTTTTTATGTTTTAAAGTGCTCCAGTCAGTCTCTCTCTCTCTCTCTCTCTGTTTTATAATACAAATATTTTAACAGAAAAAAAAAAGTATAATAGGTAGTATTGTTAGAGTATTAATGAGATATGAGTAGGTAAATTGAAAATTATGCATTGTTCACGAGTTTTTTTAGAGGAATGCTGTTGCTGCAGCATATTGAAGTTCTGTAGCAAACGTAAATTATTGAGATGTTTTGCCAATCTATTGCAACGGGTATTTGGGACTTCCTTCTCTATTTTACCTAATATATCTGATAATATGCCGAATTTGCTGCACACGCTCTTAATGTATGAAAATTACTATTGAGCGGAGTGATTAATTTTTTCTAACACACAGAGGATATTCTGAAGTTGAACCACATTATTCGAATTCTAATAATTCAATGAGTCTCTACTATTAGTAAATGTCATTGCTTTCCATATGTTCTATTTTAATAGATCCCATACGTAAACAGAAGTAAATAATCCCACGTATGAGGTTTCTTGTATTTTTTATCTAAATAGTTTTTTGCGTGTATTGGATGTCCCTTCGAGGATATTCGACATAATTGGAACGATATAGAGAAGATGTAAATTATTTCAAAAAGGGTCAGAACGTCATTGTGTATGACACATTGAGCTAGTAAAGGCTAAGACTAAGTTTTTTTTTTTTTGGATCCGCGCTATAGACTAAGCTTGGTAGGGTAAAAAAATAGCTTGAGCCTAAAGTTTAGGTCAAAAAAAGGGTTACTCTTGTCAGAGCATCCTTATGTGGAGCATCAAATCCCACTTTTGGTTAAATTAGCAACCAAAATCTTCAAAACCCTCCAATATTAGACTCACCAAATTGATGATTTCCTAACTTTTGCTACATTGCCAACTCAAAATTGAGTAGGCACTGTTCACGGGTTAAGAATAATTTAATCATCTTTCTCTCACTCTCACTCTCACTCTCACTCACTTTCTATTTTTTATTTTTTATTATTTTTTTAATCTGAGTGGAGGGTTTTTGTTTTTTTATTACTTTGTTTATTACTTTTCATTTCTCTCTATTGAGTGGAGTATGAGTAGAAAAGGAGAATAGTTTAATATAGTGAAGTTAGAATTGAGAATTTGATTTTGTTAGTTTTTTGAAAAGTAGACTTGCTAATTTATAAAAGGTGTTTTTGAGGTTAAATTTGGTTTTTTTTTTTTTTTTGGCGACTGATAATGATGCTCTCACGTGGGTCTGGCATTAACTTTTGGAACATAAACTGTGCACATGGCTTCGGTTAAAAAATACTGTAAAATTGGACATAACGCATTTTGTTTCTTATAAAAAAGAACCCCCAAAGGCCAAAACTAGGTCACACCACACATCCTATTAACATCAATTTTGTATACTCGATCAAACGCAGACAAAGATTTCCGCAAAATAGTGCCACAAGTGTATTCCCTACTTAAATATGCGTAACGAATTTTATTTGATAGGCTTTAGTTTTTGGGTTAAATTTCTTAACTTTTCAACAGAAAAAAAGAGGAAGAAGACAATAGGGTGATCTCATTTGTTACCTCTCTCTTTTAAAGTACCTAGCTCCATAGATTGAAGAACTCGGTGCTTCAATTTGAAAATGGATTCGTTTTCATGATCGGGACTGTTGATATTTTAAATCTCATCGGGTGGTTCTTCAAAATTCATGTTTATTGGATATCGTTTAACGTGTCTTTGAAACACTAGATACAAACTTATTTTCTAGAGATAAATGTGTTTTGAGAACTCCTTAAAACGATGTCTCCATTAATATGAATTTTGTCATGCGTAATGCTCTCAATGAAGTCTAAAGTATCAACAATTCTAATTATCAAAACGGACTCGAGAAAGACCAGAATACTACCCGGACAGGACCGTCCAATTATTTTAAGGGACTAAAATACCTTGATCCTTTTGAAAATTGGGGAACCCAAAGAGAAAGCAAAGAAAACTGTTTAAGAGGGGAAAGGGTTAAAAATAGTTTAGATAGTAGCTAGTTTTTCTAATGACACGACCCTACTTGTCATGGACTCTTTCGACCTAAACCTCAAAATATACACTGAGTACTTTACGGACTTCTCTTTCATACTAGTTTGCTCCTCCGTGCATGCACGGAATCTCGGGCTCACTATTAAATCGCATTTTTGTTTTATGTTATTAATATTATTTTACAATCGTTTTTGGTATTCGTGTTTTTTTTCCTCTTTGGTTCC